>LN483545.1:78129-173812 GCA_900002565.1 Culicoides sonorensis
TTTGTGCATTTTCGTGTTCAAAATCGTATTTTTTCAAGATTTTTTGCTGTTTTTCGATGAAAAATCAATTTTTTTGTATGAAAATATGTAAAATGGTATATGAAAAGTTTATTCTCCAAACAATTATCTACAACTTTCAAGAACAAATATCATACTTATTTCATACAGAATCATGAATTTTTGTGCATTTTCGTGTTCAAAATCGTATTTTTTCAAGATTTTTTGCTGTTTTTCGATGAAAAATCAATTTTTTTGTATGAAAATATGTAAAATGGTATATGAAAAGTTTATTCTCCAAACAATTATCTACAACTTTCAAGAACAAATATCATACCAATTTCATACAAAACAATGACTTTTAGTGCATTTTTGTGTTAAAAATCGTATTTTTTCAAGATTTTTTGCTGTTTTTGGATGAAAAATCAATTTTTTTGTATGAAAACATGTAAAATGGTATATGAAAACTTTTTGGTCCAAACAATTATCTACAACTTTCAAGAACAAATATCATACCAATTTCATACAGAACAATGACTTTTTGAGCATTTTCGTGTTCAAAATCGTATTTTTTCAGGATTTTTTGCTGTTTTTCGATGAAAAATCAATTTTTTTGTATGAAAATAGGTAAAATGGTATATGAAAAGTTTTTGGTCCAAACGATTATCTACAACTTCTAAGAACAAACATCATACCAATTTCATTCAGAACAATGACTTTTTGAGCATTTTTGTGTTCAAGAATAAAAAAAAATGGAAATCCTTGTATTTCGGTTTCTAGTATAGATACAAAAAAATTTTATAGGGCAAAATTTTCATTTTTTTTGATGGACCATAGGCCTGTGCACTCAGATTGAAAATTGTGATCGGCACTAATTTTAGAATGGAATGCCACATATAACACACACACACATTTTGAAATCTTGTACAAAAAGAATCGTTACCGTTATATGGACATGTGTCAGTTTAAAGTGTATTTTATATGCGTACATTACCCCAATATAATTTATTTGAAACCTGGTCTACTTCTGCTGATCATATTGATGATGATATAGAATCAAAAGAATCACCCTCATTGAAATATATTTAATAGCAAAAGTAAGGCACACGAATACCTTCGTTTTCATTACAGTTTTTTCGATGTATATGTGAGAAAAATAAGAGGTAACCCTCACAATAAAGTATGTTTTATTACTACGAACGTGTGCCGATTTAAAATTTAAATGCCATTTGTTCAATTGTTTGTGATTATTCTTCCACTAAAAATATAATGTTGATGAAAAAAAACCTGAACAAGGTAAATGCGTCAATTTTTTTTATTTTACTTTTTTTACAAAAACATTTTTATTGTTCCCTTAAACCGGATTATTGCAGTCAGTGTGGCAGGATTGCCATTGATGTGAGCAACTGTAACGGTGATTATGATTCTGGAATTATACTTATTTTAATGATTTTAACAAAAAAAAGACACGTTAATATTAAAATTAAATTTTAACGGAGATAATGTGATTATGTTCAAAGCTGATGATTCATTTGAATACGATTTCCTGTAAAAATTATCAGTTTCTATGACCATATACAGGGAAATTGTAAAGAAATTAATGAGACAATAATCAATTCAATGTGAGATAAGGTAAATGTCAAAGGCTATCAGTTTTAATGTGTCATATTAGTGTTTATTTCTGATAAAAATCCAGAATAATGTGCATTGACGTGTTACAAACATTCAATTTAGAAAGCACTGTTAATTTATTCATAATTTATTTTTTAGTAGAAAGAAATTACTCGTATGATAAATGTTTAATAAAATGCATTATTTGATTTTATTTTAATAGTAACAATGAATTAAGTTTTTTTTTTGTGTAGGTAGTGTCTTAAAATGATAAGAATTCGTTGAACCTCACGTCTGATTCAACTTCCTGCTTTTCTCTGCCTTCTCTTCGCTCTTATTTAAAATTTTAATCAAAAAATTTATTTTTTTTCCATTCAATCTTACACACAGACACAATCATAATAATGATCGATCAATAAAATAAACGTTAAACCAAACTCAATTTATTTCTTATAATACTTTTAATCCGTGTCCCCTTACATTTAACTGACGCACATCGCATTATCGCATCAATTGTGCTCACCTCATATAAAAACGTATATATAATAATAGAGATTTAGTAAAGTGCAATTTTTATAACAGTTGTTCACCTTTTCATTAAACGTGGACCCAAACTTTTATGTGTGTGCTTACCTTACTGATAATAACAATAATAATAATGAATTCCCCTCGGGTTCAATAAGATTTAACTTAGTCTACTATGATTTTTTCCCTGTATTCTCATCCCTTGTTTGATTAAATAAACGTGTGCTTTTATTATTATCAAAAAAAAAAATCATTTCAAATTGGTCCAACTTGGTTTAGTGGTGACAGTTAATTCAAGGTACATTCTTCAATTGAAAGTAAAATTGTTGGTCCATGCAAAGCGGAGAGTGTCATATCAATAAAAATTTTATTTGTTTCACAAAATTACACTCACAGCACACAATGAATCAACGTGCAAAATTTTCAATCAAAAATAAAAGTTGTAATAATAAAACGGTGAAAAGAAGAAGGGTGATAAATCTTTAGACATGAATAAAAATAAAATGTAAAACTAATGTGAGCACACGACCAAAAATCCGGTTATTTTTTCTCTCAGAACTGTACAAAGTAAATAATAGCTTAAAGGTAATCAGAGATGCACACAATAAAAGAGAAGGGTGCATCAATTTGACATAGTTTGCATAGTTTTTTTCTCTATCTCTAAATAAAAAAAGGATCTGTGTATGGTGAAAAACCTGCTTTGATTCAAGTAAAAAAAAAATTTTATATAATTTAGGTGAATGAGTAAAATCAAATGTAGAGAAAAGACATAAAAGGCAAATTTTTCTGATTGTTATCATTGTAAATGGATTTTATCAACAAAAAAATGCAGTAAATGATGAAAAATTTGACACATGGCAGCGTAATAAGGAGAGGGTCCGATATTAGTGGAATGAAATTGTAACTTTAGGACATGCACATTAAATATCAAAGATTTTGTTCTGTTTGCAAGGTAAATGTAAAAATTGATGTATGAAAAAGTAAACTGTATGGGAAAATTATTTTAAGTGTGTAAGAGATTCAAAAACTGATGGTTTTTGCCCGCAGAAAAGGTAAAATACATTTAATGCGTTTTTAATAAAATCAATATTTGTATAGTACTGAGTGCACTTTACTTCAAATATTAATTTTAAATCAAATTTTTCTATTTGAAATATTAGTGAAAATTTGTTTTACTTTAATAACAGCGTCATCATATTTGGTATGTTAAAACAATCAAAGTATAAAAACATGTAAAAACAAAAATTAAATTTATCTTCTTTAAGTCTAAATCCTTTTCTTAATTTTATTTCTTTTTAAAATCTTTTTAAATTTTTATTCGTGCAATTAATTTTTATAATAAAGAAGGCACGACATTGTACTATCAATTCCATCTATTATAATACATTTTTAAGATGGAATGAAATAATCTGACAAATAATTTCTATTAATTAGATACGAAAACCTTATACTAAGCGGTTAATCGTCTACGTCAAAATAATAAAAACGAAGAAAAACGTTTGTGGTGACTTTGCTTATGAATGTAATTTTCAAATAAAAAGAAAAGCAAAAAAAAAAATTAAAGAAAGGGTTAGATTTGAAGATTATGTGTATTTTGTATACACGAGACGAGCGATGGCAAAAATAAAATAAAATTCCTCAATTTATTTTTTTAACGATAAAATTAATGAAAACTACGTTGATGGTAGCTTAATGATGGTGATAAAATTGTCAAATAATACCTTTAATACCCAGCTATATTAAAATAAAAAAAAAAACTTTGTGTTCTTTCACCGTCACTCTAAAAAATTTCTTAAATTATAATTTTTAAGACAATAATAATCATTAGTTTAAACCAAATTATTGATGCGTTAAATTTTTATTTTCAAAATCTGAGCACAATCAACGAGTTAAAATTAAAGTTGATAAAATTAAAAAATTAAATAAAGCTTATAATACATTTCAATTTTTGTTTTATCATTTTTAATTAGGGGCATAAGAAGTTAGCAAAGAGTAAAATAAATCAAAATTAAAAATTTTACGAAATCTTCACATGTTTTTATAAAAATTTTGAGCCAAGCAAGATTATTGCCACAGGCTATAAAAATAATGAAAAATAAAAATGACAAAATATTTTTATATTATTATATCAGATCAGACAGCAATATGCCACAATCTTGATAAATTTTAAATATCTTGAGAAGAATTTTCTTTCTTTCTTTATGAAAAGCTTTTTAAAACTCTTATATATCTGTAAATAAATATAAATGTTATAATAAAAAAGATCAATGTTATAGAATAGAAATTAAGCAATGCAGTACCTTTTTCATTTTGCACTACTGTGAATGAGACATGGATTTAATTTAAGGAATATAAAATAATATCACTAAAATTTTCTACTAACTAAGATTTTTAATTATAACTTTAAAAATATTCAAATGACTCGCCATTTAAATTCAACACATTTTCTCAACTTTTTCTCACACTCCTTTTTTATTTCTAGTTTTTTTTTGAAAAAATGGGAATTTCTAACTACTAGGCGGTTTAGAAAAGTGCATTTCGATGGGACTCGTTTCATTGAATATAATTAAGTTTAATTTTTATAATTATAAATCAATAAATGCTTAACAAAATGCAAACATTTTCAAAATCATGGAAAAAACCACCATTTTTTGAATCTTTGAAAAAAACTGCCGTTTAAATTTTTTTTGAAATATTTCGAAACTGCCATTTTGAAACAAAAACCGTCATTTTGAAAACAAACCAAAATTTTGAAAAACCTTGAGAATTTTGAGAATAACCGCCATCAGACATTTTGGGCTTTTGGATGTTTTCAGGATCTGGAACCTAATCCTTTAACCCAATCCTTGAACTTAATCTCAGAGCTAATGAGTTAAAATTCATTTTAGTTAATTTCTCCATCAGACAAAACAAATCATCAATTTTTTGAAATTTCCCACCGTTTTTTAACGGTTTTTCAGGTTTTCAAGGCTCTGGAGCCCATTCCATGAGCCCAATCTCAAATGAGTTAATAATCATCCAATATCTTACAGGAAAAAACCTGATCTCGCTCAGATGGACCATTCCGGATTTATGGATAGTGATCAGTGACGGCGGACGAAACGTTTGCAAAAGTGCATTTTTTCATATGAAATGCACTAAAAAAAATGAAATAAGTTTTAATTTGTTTTGTTATATTACGAGATAAAAGTCTAGGATATGAGTTTCATCTTTTTTAATGATAAATAAAAATAGCATTTAATTTTTTCTGTCTTCTTAACTGATGCTTACTTTAAAAAAGGAAAGTTATTGCAAACATCAGAAAACAAATGAAGAGTAACGAAATATGAAAATTTTAACATGGAAGTTGTTCTTAAAGTAAAATTTTATAAAAACGCATTTTTTCCATTAAATTGAAATAAATAACTAACTTTTACACGCTAAAATATCGTATAATGGTATAACAGATCACCGACATCGATCAAGTTCATCAGCCTCATCAAGGGCATATCAATTGATTTTTATTGTTCTCATTCTACTTTGCTTCTTCTGCATTTCAAATTTTATAAATTTTTATTAAATATTATCAACGTAAATAAACGCATCATTTGTAAAACACACATATAAATTTATATTGTATTACTACCTTCGTTGAAATAACACACGTAAATCAATTGATGATTAAATGTTCTTCACATGTGTGATCTTAATTAAACTTTATGTGGGTTCTTTTTGAAAATTAAATTCAATGTCCCTTAATATGAGACTTTTTTTCATTTCAAAGATTGGATCTCACTACTTTTAGATTCAAATTCTAGCATGTGATGTGTTGATGCAGGTAAGCATTTATAGTGCAATTTTAGTCTGTAAAGCACACACTCACCACCATCAATATTAATTTAAAAGAAATTATAATTTTTGTTCATCGTGAAATTTGTTAATAGGTTTAAATGCGGGTATCTCAATTAAAATATATTGTGTTTATTGAAAACGATGATAAAATATTTTAGTTTTTTATACTTTTATTATTGTTATTTTACGTGCGGAGATAATAAGTTGTTAAAAATGATAAATAAAACGATACCTTTAAAACTAAATAAAGAACAAGATGTTGGAATGATGTAGAGATAGTCACACTCCAATTTAAATCAATTGAGTTCAATTAAAAGTTGTTAAATTAATGAATACAGTGGAATTGGATTTTTTTTAAAGGTAGTTTACCTCAAAGTATACAATTGATGGGGGATTGCTTTATGTGGCTTTTATCAAGGTTTATCATTAAAAGTCTTTGATTCAAAGTTAAAATATCTTTTGAACGTTAAAAAAATGAAAAAGTTAATTCAGCCCATTTAAAGTATTGTAAAAATGAGAATATCATTTTTATGTACACTGTAAGTTAAAAACGTCCCGCAGTACAAAGTGATTTGGTCCGTAGACGGAGATTTTTGATTGACTTTTACAAGATGCTTGATAAAAGAAATTTTTATCGCATTTCCAGTTTTCCCACTGGTGCCCTACTGGTTTTGGGTTGAGAGCGTAATTTGTAAAAAAATCGACTTCTATTGAGCACTCTCGTAGTCCACGCTCATAATGAAGGGTGCTTTGCAGGACGTTTTCAATTAACAGTGTATCGTATGTCCTTTATATAATCTGACATTATAATACTGCAAAACAGGGATGTTGATGATAAAGTTTCATTTGATCATTTTTATAACACATTTATTCGAGTATTGCAACTTTGCAATCATCTCTTAAGTCAACGAAAAATAACATAATTTTATTTTTATGGATATGATATGATTATTATGACCAGACAATTACATGTTGGTGACTCCTCCTACTTTTTGTTTCTTTTCTTTCGGAATTTAATGTTAAATTTTTAGTGTTAAACTAAAGCTTTTATGTATAGCCAAGTAACGTAAACAAAATGTATTTAAGGCTATATATAATAATGGTGATGACCACATTAAACATAATTATTATTATTATTAAGATTATGATCGTTATTTTCTTTATTATTCGTTTTTTTTGTGTAAAAAAAATATTTAGCTGTATATAGGATTAGAGTTTATGATATTTGATGGCGTCTGAAATGATATCATCTTTTTTTCTGGCACTTACCAACTAATGTATAAAAAAATAACAAAATCTTTATTCATATATAACCAAAAATTAAAAAATTTAAATCTATGTTTGTGAACAAAGAAACAATATTTTTTTATTTTAAATTAATTAGTTTTTTTAAACATCGTAATACATACCATATGCTTAAAATAAGTGGTATTATGAAATTTTAAATTTTTACAATTTAAAATCAGTTCATTTTTATTGTTAAGTGGTGACATTACCATCCATAATTTACACACATGATTCATATCAGCGTAAAATAATGAAAATAACAAATATTGTTTTTTTTTCTATTTCATTCTTTGCACTTTTAACTTTTCACGATAGTAAATTAATTCATATGATTTTGACTGTTCACGATTAGTGTTTGTAGCACTATTTTTATGTAAATTCGAATTTAAATTTGTAACTTTAACATTTTTTGGATGATTTCCTGTCGAATGCCCAAAAATGACCGACTTGTCTAAAATAATCAACTTGTTTAATAAAATCGTCTCAACTTACTGAACATGCTCACCATCAGAGATTGTGAACAGTTGCTTGCTGCTCTTTCATTTTTGACGTTTTAAACAATGAAGTCAATTCACAACCTATCAAAAATAAATTCAAAATTAGAAATGGACCATACAATTTGAGAGCTCAGCGTTCACTTGATGAGGTCAAAGCAAACACACGATACTTACTTTACTTTACGCCTTGTCCTTCCTTAGGAAGTCCAGATTGTCCTCATGTTGAGCAAAGGCGATCTACAAAATGTCTTCTCTAGAACGTCGGATTGGAATTTGTTTCAGTTCCCCCAGGTTGTTAAATTGTGCTTCATTTGTCTCTCTGACCGAGTTGGCATCAGAAGATGTGGAGCGTTGCCAGGTGTTACTTTGTATGGTGTAAGCAGCGATGTCACGTAAAGGGTTCTACCGGTTCTATAGAACCGGTTGTTAAAATTTTCAAAGAATTGTCTCGCAAAACTGTGAAAAGTTTAACCAATTTTTTGTAATAAATTTTTAAGTTTTTTTCATTTGAACGCTCTTTTAGTAATTTGCAAGCAATTAAAGTCTCTTAACCTTAAATGACTTTCAACAACTTGAATATGTTATTCAATTTTTAAAAGAAGGGCACAGAACAGCAGAAGCTCATCAAATTATTCACACCAAGCTTTCAGAGTTCGACAGTACAAAGATGAAGATAAGCATGTATCTTAAAATATAGGTTAGGTTCTACAAGGGCACCACCGCGGTCTCAAAGAGTCCTATTGTGGTCTAAAATATATTAATTAATGATATTTTGGATAAAAAATGTCTTTTTTTGAATATTAATACCCTGTGGAATAAAGTGACTACAAAATTAGCGAACCGGTATCCCTGATTTTTACGTGACATCGCTGGGTGTAAGGTGTTTTGTTGATTGTATACAAGGGCCTGGTGGCAAACTTGTGTAAGTTTTTTTCGTAAGGTATGCTCAATAAAACTAAATTTTGTTCTACGTATCTCCATATTTATGTTTTGCATCTGGGCTTTTCTCAGCAGTTCCTCATTCAATTCAATTCTATTCGACAAACAATCCCATGAACCGTTGTTTGACTCTTTATAATAGGTTTTGTTAAGACACGTCTCTAGAGAATTCTAAAAGAAATTTTAAGATTAATTTAAGTAATACTATGTTTACAATTCTTAATTTCTACCCATTAAGCAACTATTTGAGCTATTCCTGGCTTCTTGAATTAATCACTCTAAAAAAGTACCATTCATTACGTGACCAATTTTAATTTTTTTAAGTCAATTGTAGTTTTTTCTTCTATGTACTTTTTTTGTAAGGAAAAATACCCCAATAGAGACAGTTTGTCAGCCGTCTTAAAGTCCATATTAGTTTATTCAAACAAAACTTAAAACTTCTCAATCGGTATTTTTTCTTACGTCCAATTGGCGTTTAAGGTTCAACTTTAAGCAACTGATTTAAGGTTTAAAACTAAAAATGGGTTTAAAATTAAGTTAAATTTATATTTAAGTTAATTTGAAATTTTACTTTCTTAGCCTGTTGCGAGTAAACGGCTAAAAATTAGAAATTCAGGATCAAAATAAAAGGTATCCATCTAAAACTTTTGAAATGTGTAGCTCGATGCCTGAAAACTAGGCGGTTTTAGAAATTTTTTTGTGACATGGATACTTAATTTTAATGCTTTGGATGTTTTTTTAAGTCTTAACATGTAATTTTGAGGCATTCACACGTCACAGGGTATTATGGTATAAATTAGTCTTTTTTAAATTCTTCGACTTTTATAAATGCACTTTTTTAAATCGCTGAGTACTTTGAATTCCCAAATTTTTAAATACTTTATTTGGAGTTCAAAATTAATATCGTTAAGTTGAAAGTTTGACAGAATGACGCACTTATAACGATCAAATGTGATTTCTTTAAAATTTGAGTTTAATGTAAACAAAAAAAAATTCTTCATAATGAGTGAAACAAAAATATCACACTAGAAATTTTATTATTTTTTTTTTGGAATGATGATGACATACAAAAAATATTTGAGAAACCATTTAAAATTTTGTTTTATTATGCAATAACAACAATTTAATCCATTTCAAATCTCCTTCTCATTTAATTATTGAAAAAACAAAATAATAAACATCTAAGTAGGCAGTCAGTATTGTCGTTAATAATTTTAATGTTATGAGAAAATTATATTGAAAAAAAAAGAAAACGCAGAGTTATCATTGAAATTTATTTTGTGCATTCAACTTAAAAATGTACCTTAATTTTCGATTTCAAATGCACTGACTGAGAACTGTGACAAAGAGAGCAGATAAACTCAAATATCTTGCAGTAAAAAACTAATAAAACTGTTTTTAAAGATTTAGGTGTTTAACAATTGTGTAAACACAAAAATAGTGCATAGTAATTATACATGGTAATAAAAAATTTGTCAATGAGTATTTTTTTTGTGTGTGTGTGAAACATTAACGAGCAAAAAAATCTAATTTAATTAGAAACACATGAATTATTAGAAGAAAGTTAACATTGTAATTATATTAAACTCATGCTTATTTAAGTGAATAAAATACTCTTGTTGTTTTATTTCATGATTAAATTGGATCTTATAACTCGATCCTTGGATAATTAATTTAAAATTTGGACAAATTTTAATCTTGGCCATTATAGGGATCATTTGATTCATTTTAATTGAATTAAAATAAGTTTAAAAGTCACGTATGTGATACCTCATAAGTAAGAAGAGATGACAAATGTTTCAAATCTGATAATAGTTACTTGAAATTAGAATCCTTGTCAACTGACCATGTAATTTATTCAAATTAAAAGTCTTCAATGTTGCTCAGATATTTGTAAGGAACATAAATCATGTTTGTTGTCCTTTTTACATACAGACTGTTTTTCTTAGAACCTCTACACCATTTTTTTTATATAAGATACGCATGTAAGTGTTCATTTTAATCATATCAGAAAATAAGGTAAAAATATATCTTGGCACAAACCTTTACGTGCAAGATATTAAAATTTGTATTTCTTAGGTATCCAAGAAAATATTTTTTCTCTTCTACTGTTTAAATTCAAAACACTTATTCAAACAATAATTTTCTTATATCTTTTGGCTAAGAAAATGTTTTAAATGAATAAGATTGTTTTCTGTAAGGTTAAATGTTAAATGACCCAAATAAGAGCAGGACAAATTGAATTTAATTGTTGTGAAAATGATTATGTATACTATATTTTATTAAAGCGTATTTTAAAGTTAAGATGTGAATTCAGTAATTTAGAGAAGATTAAAAGACTTTTATATAAAAGTTAATGAATCGATTGGAAACTTGATTAGAATTATAATTTAAGTAAATGAACTTTTAGAAGCATTTTTCAGTGAAACGTCAACCATGGAAAAATTCATAATTAATTACATTGTCCACATATCAAATAACTGTAATTTAAATAAAATTTTCTCATGTTTGACAAACGGAAACTTAAGAAACAGAAGGACCATATTTAAATACCAAAGATTAATTCCTTTTAAAGGGTACGTGTAACCTTTGTTATTATATTATAGTAAAATTGTCCTTTTCTGTTGAATTTTAACTAATATTACTATTAAAACTTGTGCGATTGTAAAAACACCACAATCACACATTCTTTGGCAAATTCTGGCATGTAGGTAAAACAAACTAAGATAAAGTAAAAGTATATTAGTTGTCATTATATTGGAGGATAATGAAAATTTATTATATCAAAATAGTTTTGTGAGCCACTAAGGTATTAATTTTAATTAACGACTTTCTTTGACTTTTCATATTTTATTGTATTTGTTTTTGTAAAAGAGATTAAAACCACCTTTGGGGATTAAATTTTAAGAAATTTGAACCATTTTGTCTTAAGTTTAACTTATATCATTTGAAATTAAGGTTTCTTTGAATATTTATTAGAGCTAATTTTCAAAACATAATCACTTAAACTTAACAGTATTTAGAGAACCAAAAGGACTCAAGGTATAATTAAAAATGATATACTTTATGTCATAAAAGTAAACCTTTATTATTCATTAAAATTAACAACACTTATCTTCATATGAAATAAGCTTTTTAAGAAATGAAACTGATAAAAACGAAACGTCTCATTAATAAGTTGTTTTCCAGATGCTTTTAAGTTAGTTCATGACCCATTCAAGAGGGTACTCTTAGGCAGACTCGTATTTTTATCAAGGAACCTGCCGCTTACATTGGGCCAGTGGCTTTGTTACATGGCTACTACAACGACTTTGGTTCGAAACCAGTGCCCTGTAAAGCAATTCCCAGAATTAGATAGAATTATAACGTGATAGCAACACTCAGCATTTCAAATACTTACACATGTATTAGTGAAGAACTATGTAGAAATGAATCTCTTAGTTGTTGAACAGTGTTAGTTAATGAAAATTAGTTGAAAATAAGATAGCTGATTAAAAATTTGTAATAGTCAGGATCTACTTTACCGATATTAGCATTATCTCTATATTTGTAAATTTAAGAAGTCATACGCTAAATATAATATCAATCAACCTGATTTCGGCTTATCTTGACAACTGACCAGATTGAACCGTACTAAGCTCAGAGCTGTAGTTGGTATGTTCACTTAATTCTAGACTATCACCTCAGTCATTTTGACTCTAGAGATCCAATGTGCAAATGCTGCACTGAACAAGAGGAGACTGCTGCACATCGCTATGTATATGTCCCAAGCATGCCAGATTGCGTGGTATCACAGTCATGATTCCATCATAAAAGTGAAGGTGTTTGTCCTGCCTAGCTTTCTGAGAAGATGTGGCCACTTTCCTGAACTGAACCAGGTCTAGTGGATTTATTTTTAATTTAGTTGATTCACTTGATTTGGTTCCTTCTTCATCAGATATGATGATAAATGTCCATGCACAATGGACCTGTCTATAGATCTGATTACTGGTTCATTTCTGTGGAGACCGCCCTAGAAATATGATCTTCATTGAATTATGCCCAAAAATAACAATAGTTAAGTTAACCTTAGACCAGAATAGGAATCCTTGAGATCGCGGTGGTGCCCTTGTAAAGCCTAACCTAACTTTGATTACTTGTTATCATAAAATATAAGTAATTTTCATTCAAATTTTTTCGATCTCAACTTTAGATTTAATACTTTACCTGAAAAATTCCATACAACGCCATTAATTTAAAGAAGAAGAAAAAAATACTTGTTTGAATTTGTTTCCATACAAACCGGTTTTGACCACACCTGTTAGTGCCATTCTATACATAATATAAAAACAAGGAAATTGTTAAATAACGTTATTTTAACAAAATGGACATACTTTAAAAAAACACCATGTCTCGTTAATAATGTAAGTTCATTTCACACTTTGAAATGTTGAGAGCATTACTTTCAACTATTCACACATCCAATCAATCTCATAACACTAATATCATAATGTCTGTTATTTTAAAATGATTTTATTCTTTGTTTTTTTTTGTTCAACTATTCAACTACACTTAAATAAGCCAGATAATATGATCTCCTTTCACAAAAAAGAAAAAAAAAATTAATGCATTTAATATTTATTTAAGTGTTTTTATTGCTGTGCTGTAAATTAACATTGAAAAGTTTGATGTGAATTTTCATCACATCAACATCAACATATTGTAATAAACAAAGATAGTTCATTGTTTTATTATCAAAAGATCATTCATTAAAAATACCTCTTTTCAAGACATTACTCCCCTTAATTTTTATTAAAAATATATCTCTAACACTGTCAATTACTAGAGAGAAATTATTTTAAAAGTCAAGTTAAATAAACAAAAAAATTATATTAATGAGAACGACTGTTTATTGTAATCATAAAAATGATAGCATCGAATAAAAGTGTGAAACATAATATGTCTTTGAAAAGGTTTAAGAATATTTATAATGCAACTTATATTTTTTTTTTACAAATGTTTAGAGAAAAGAAATTCCCACATAAGACCAAATGTTTTACATCTTTCATGGTTCTTTTAATTATTATATACGTAATAAAAATCGAGTGCCATAAATAAGCACTTTGGACTTAAGTAGTGCATATGAAACCCTTTTGAATGAAGAAAATATATCTAAATTTAGAGTTTAAACAAAAAAAAAATCTAAATATGTTTAACAAAACACGGTATCACTTTTAACAAGTGTAAAATTGAATGTCCTGTAAGTCGTCAAAAGTCATTTCTTCATTCCCCTCTTTCATGAGATGTTATTTCAACTATTTGCATGCACTTACACATCATCACGATCTTTGAATATTTCATAAATTTTAACTCCATCCATCCTAAACCAGATGTAACACAAACATTTTACATGTACATGGAAATAAGTGTGTGAATGAGAAATAATATTAATTGAACGATACATGAAGACATGAAAATATGATGTTATGTGAAATTGTTATTACGCGGTGTTGTGCGATGAATGTACATATGGTGGTAGTATGTACTTTTGTTATTTTGATGATGACGATGATTTGACTTGCTGTGACTTTAGTTAAAATTTTGTTTAATTAGTGCCGTGGGAAATATTTTTCTAATGATGATTACTTTTAGAGTATACAAATGAAGTGATGGGTTAAAACTACAATCAAATGTAATGCACAGTGAAAAATGTTGTATCCCATTTAAGTAATCAAGAGATAAATCAGAGAATATACGTCTTTCAAGTTGTATGTTTAAGGAAAAACTTTTAAGATGAAAATGATTCACAAATGTATTCGTAGATTGTTCTAAATAAATGTTCACGCCCAAGATTGTTTTGGTCTTCCAGATCTTCAGTTTTTCGTTCAATCACACCGATGTTAAGCCCAAAATAGCAACTTGCTGGTGCCCTTGCTGGGTATTATTCATAATAATTCAATACATGAACCTTAATTCTATTTAGTACAATTTCTTGTTGAAACGTCTTATCCTTGACATACACCATTAATATGGTTGGGTGTGTTTGCTATAGTGCGTAGAATTTCTACGTCCTAGATCCTCAGGTCTACGAGATCTTACAATTTTTCGTTATGATTTTATGCTGTACTAATCCAATCTGGAGAAAAATCACGGTTCCAACACTATTTGATTATTTTTTGTCTGCTTCGAGTATCAAACCCATGAAATCCAGTACAGTAAGCTAATAGCTAAACCATTGAACCATAGGAGCAGATTCAATTTAAAATAAATGAAAATTTGTACACTTACCTAAAACTCCGTATTGGCTGCGACAGCTAATTCCTTGCTTTAATGTGTTGAAAATTCTCATTCAATTACTTCTTTTACGCAGATACTTTAAAACAAAATTGTATTTCTTTGCCATCAATATCAATTTAAAGTTATAAAAACGTAATAAGAGTGTAAATTACCACAACTAAATTGCTTCAGAAACCTTTTTTAATTGGCCATTTCTAAATTTAACACACATATTTCTCTTTACTTTATCGTTATTTTCTTGTTGCATATGGTCAATTTTCTCTTTTTAGTTTTTAAAACTTAAATAAAGCGGTCAAGGAAATAAGAGAAATAGAAACAACTCAGATAAGCAATCCCTTTGGGAAAAATAAATTGAAAATTAATATTTTTTGTTAGTACTCTGATTCATTTCATTTCAAATTAGTTAGAAAATTCTTGTTTTGCACTCCCTTCTATAGTTTTTTTTTTTAAGGTTTATCAAATTAATATCTATAAACTACCAGATAGACTTGTCTTGTAGGTTTTATATGCAAAAGGAAATAAATTAACATCGAGCAGTGATAATGCAAATTATGACCCAAATGTGACCAAGTTGCAATACTATATTATTTTCTTTTTAATGGTCAATTTTATGTCAAATTAATGGTCTTTTGTTATATCTCTATTTAACTGTAAACTCTCTTGTTGATATACGATTACTTGAACAAAAATGTTTTATTCTAAATTTAATTTTAATACTGATATGACGAATAACTTGTTTGTTCAATTTAATTTTATTGAGATCATACAAAGGAAGCGCGAAAAAGCCCCACTCTAATAATATGATCAAAACTGTTATTATCAAAATGTTTTTATTTATTTTTTCCGAGTATTTTAATAGAAAAACAAGTAAAGATATATTTAAGGAAATCTTCGCAAAAATAAAAAGAAAAATAATATGAAACTATAAAACGTGTCTAAGAATTTATATTCAAAAATTATGCAAGAACATTAGAATATCGCTAGTGACTTTCAACTACACATAAAAATAATTTTATTTTATTTCTCCAAGATTTTTTTGTGTATTTATTCTATTCTTAAAATGATTAGTTTTTATACATGTAATTTGGTTATTGTATGTATTAATTTTCTTAATATGATACTTCTGTCACGTATTTTGTTTTATTTCATTCCAGAATATGGTCATTTTTTGTTAGTGAATTTATCAATGCACGATAAAATTAAGTAATCAAAATAATACGTTTATTTGAATTTCATTTATCTTTTAAGTTCTGTTTTAGTAATTAATTGTATAGTATTAATATTAAATAGGAAGATAAACAAAAAAATAGTTGAATTATTTGACATTACCCCCACTTAAATTTCATCCATCACTAATTTTTTGTATAACTTTGACAAATCCAGATCAAAACATTTAAAGGCCGTGTGAAATAAGTTTTTAATTTTTGTTTTTTGGATATAATTTTAATTTTATTTTAAGTATTTTTTTTACATTAACTTTTCTCTTAATTTTTCCTTTTGAAAAAGCGGTTGTGAAGTTCTACAAGGTTCTTTTTTATCTTTTTAACTCTTTAATAGTATTTATTGCACTCGGACGACAACTTATTTTAAATTCAATTAAAAACGGAGAAGATAATAAAGTGTAACATTAAGTGCAGAAAGATCAAACAGGAGTCAAAAGAGACTTTTCAGAAGCAAAAAAGTTCGTGTTAGAGCAACATAATGCACAAGAAGTAAAAATTCCATCAAAATGCCTTATTAGCAACTGGATTATCGAATTTAAACAAGCTACCTGATCAACTGAAGAAAGAAACAAATGTAGTGCTCTTCAAAACGTTCTTGAAATCCTACGTCTTAAATAACTCATGAATGACTCCTTGATAAATACTGAATAACTTTTTGATAACTTGTAAATAGCTTCTGAGTAACTTCTAAATGACGTCTAACTAATACTGAAAAATCCTGATTGAACTACCTGAGCTTGATGAGTGCTCAAAGCTCACAAACCTGAATTGAACTTGTCTGAATCTTGTTTGAGCTTATAGGATACTCTTAACTCACGTAACCTAGCTTCCATAATCTTTTATTAGTCTGACATCTCTTTATTTTTAAGTTAGTATACCACTTATGTGCCCAAAACCAGCCATTTGGGATTACGTTGACAGTGGGTTAACAATATATTATAATGAAAATTGGATAATAAAAAAAAATGCTTTTAAGCTGCCAATGTGTAATGAAAGACATAAAAGCGCTAAAAAGATTCATTGCAAAGAAAAGCAATGGAAAGTAAAAATTTTCTCAGTTTTCAACTTAATAATTGAATTTTAAAAACAAAACATTCTTATATTTATTTACTGTGAGTTGACAAAATATATTATACCTTGTAGTCATTTATTTAAATCCCATTCAATCCTTCACAAGCATCAATAATCTTGTCACATTTGTTTTTTTCACGTTCCAACATCTGTTTTCTTTCCCAAAAAATTAAAAAAAATAAGAAAAATATAATAATTAAATGAAACTCCAACAATAATATTTTAATTACAACTAATTGAAAGACAATACAAACGAACAAAAAAAAATTGTCAGCTCAAAAATTTTTCACGCCATGATTAATAGTTTTGTGAATATTGAAAAGCGTGTTTACAATTAAAA
Organism: Culicoides sonorensis; assembly: GCA_900002565.1. NCBI lineage: Eukaryota > Metazoa > Arthropoda > Insecta > Diptera > Ceratopogonidae > Culicoides > Culicoides sonorensis. Next base: position 95,727 of record LN483545.1, read on the forward strand.
GAATTTGGACTGTCAAATTATTTTCGAAAAACAGATCTCTTAAACAATGAAAAAAAAAATACTATTTCAGTGTTATTTATTATTCATTAAAATGTTAATTCATTTATTTTTTTATTAATATTCGTTTTTTGAAATATACGGATCTTCATTCAAATCATTTGTCTTAAACAGTTTGATTGTCATATTATTTGAATCAACTACGGTTGTATTTTTTTGTTGATTACTAGAGCATTTCTCTTCAATTTGAATTAAATGCGTTTGAGATCACTATATGTCAATATTAAGAAAAAAAACACTGTATGCAAAAGCTGTTCTTCAAATCATCGCATGGTTCAATCTTTGGATATAAACTGCAAGAACCTGTACAGTGTTTTCTTGAGATATCATTAATTAAGCGCATTTCTTAAAAATACCGGTGTGCTGTCCGTCCATCCGTCTGTGTAAGTGTAAAAATGTCACCAATCATTGAAAAATGACGACAATCAGTGTAAAATGTCGCCAGACCAAAATGGCTGATTGACTCAAAATGGCTGGTTGATTCAAAATGGCTGATTAACTCAAAATGGCTGATTAACTCAAAATGACTGATTGACTCAAAATGGCTGATTGACTCAAAATGGCTGATTGATTCAAAATGGCTGATTGACTCAAAATGGCTGATTGACTCAAAATGGCTGATTGACTCAAAATGGCTGATTGACTCAAAATGACTGATTGATAAAATTTGATTGATTGATGATTTTTGATAAAATTAGCAAATGCGCTCTTGTAAATCGTTCATGATCACGTTCTAAATATTTTTTCATTGTGAAGCAAAAATATTGAATTTAAAAGTGCTCGATGATTCAGAATAAAAACATTTCGAAAATTTCTATTCAAATATAATTTTTGAAAAACTTTGGAAACGATTAAATTGATGTTAAAAAAATTTCATTATTTGTGCTTCCAGTTATTAGTGTTTATTTTTTTATGATAAATTGATTTCAAAAGTGTCATTGTCCTTTTTAAATGATATTTCTAAAGTCTGTAGTAGTGAACTGTTTATTTTTAAAAATTCATTAATCATGAAACTTTGGAGTGACTTTATTAATTTTTTTAACTTAAAATTTTTGAATAAAGACAAAATTAGTCAAAATAATCCTTTTTAAAGCACTTTTTTCAATTGATAAAAAAATAATCATCATTACTTAAATGTTAGGTCTATTTAACAAAAACATTAACTTTATTCCCCTATATTATGAATTCACTTTTCACACATCACCACACATTAATATTTAAGAAACAACAACAAAAATACATTATATAATTGAATCAAGACAAATTTAATCCTCACACGTCATAACTGCATTAATAAAATTATATTATGAATTTTTATGTGCAAAAAGTGTGTGTGTGAGTGTTGTAAATCCCGTTTTTTTCAGTAAATATCCATTGAATGAAGGGATTTATTTTGGCTGTCATCGTACACTTTGCCTCAAAAAATCCTCGGTTAAACATTTTTGGTTGATATGAAATTGCACAAATAAAGTATGACATTTATGACATAAACTAAAAGTACCGAAAAAAGAAACATAAATATTTTGTGTAATGCAATTGATATGATTGTGAATATTATTGCATTATCTCAATGATGGAATACGGCGTACGTTCACTTGGAAAAGTAATAATAATATTAAGAGAACCTCCCTTCAATCTTTCTTGAAAAAGAAAAAAAAGATATTTTATTGTGTATTTGTAAAAGAGAAAAACCTGAACAATCAAATTATTTAATTTGATAAAATATATCGTGTTGAGAGTTGTTTATAGTTTGTTTATGCTCATTTAGTGCCATTGCATTTTTGAAAATAAAATATATTACTATTTATGTTAAAATATGAAATAATAAAAGGGGATTACGTTCAAGATATGTTGCGTCTGTGAAGAATTATTAAAATATGTTGATTTGCATTTATTCTGATTTCAATGATTGAATTTGTAATGCACATGAAACGTTTTTTTTAAAATTAAATGAAGATTCTCTTATCATGCGTCAATCAAAAGAGAGTTTTGTTTAAAGGATAGTCGGATCATTACTCTTGGTCGATAACAAGGATGAAACCTGCCTTATGAGTGCCTTTTTAAAAATGATTTTCTTGCACTGTAAATTGAAAATGCCCCGAAAATCATTCCGTATTACATGCATGTCTAAAGAAGTTCCCATTCGAAATATTCGAAATAATATCCAAATTAACAGGAAATGTGATAAAATTTGCATACAGCAAACACCATCAGTGGCGGATTGGCCATACGGGCAATCTGGCAAATGCCATAAAGGCCGCAGTCGACCGTCTTGTAAAAGATAAATTTAGGGTAAATTTTAAAGAAAATCATACAGAATGCCAGGACCTTTAATCATTTTCAATCCGCTCCTGAATGACCTATAAAAGATCAGATCAATTTTGTAGGGAAGCTATAAAACCTGCACTCAGGCCATCAGTCAGGATCCATTGTGCATTCCCGTTATCATCATCCGAGGGACTTCGCTTTTATCCTGTCATCCAAAGCAGCCGCCACCTTTATCTTGCCTTTATCTCAAATTGAGTAACCGGAAAAAGAGATAATTGAGGTTGTAAAGCTTCATGGTCGGAGCGAGAATCGAAATTTTTAGCCAAATTAACAGGAAATGCGATAAAAATTGCACCGTACAATCCCCGCCTGTAAAAGTAAATCAATGATCATCTTCTGCGGACCAAACCACTTTGTACTGCAGAGCGTTTTCAACTTACAGTGTAGACAGGAGTCTGAGCGAAGATGTTTTTTTTGCAAAAAGTTTCATCAAAAGTTATTGAATTTTGTATGCCAAAAATTGGGGATCCAAGGTAATCAAAAATATTGTAATAAACAAATTTAGTTAAGATTTTTTAAACACATTAAATATTTGTATTATCTCCCTCAGGGCTGATTATAATATTTATTGATGAGTTGTTTATAGTCAAAATACCAAAATATCCTGTGAAACATAATAAATTTCCCCCTCTTAAATTTAGATTAAGGAATGCATTTGATTATGTTTTTGCAATGTTTATAAGTTTTCATTGAAATGATTTAAGATAAGAGAAATTCTAAGACGATATTAAAAGCTGGACACAAGCAAAATCTTATAAGAAAATGCAAGTTAAAAGTATTTCAAACTAAGAGTGTGAGGTATGTAAATTCCTTATTTTAATTAATTTTACTTTAAAAGTTCAAAAAGAAACGAAGGAATTTAGTCCAGTAATAACTTAACAAAACCTTTTGCCCTTTTCAAACACTTTTGTAATGTGTGATGACGCCCTTTATTTATAATTTTACACACTTACTGGTCATTTTATTTCATCTTTTTTGTTTTAATCTGTCTTCCAAATCCATTTCTTTACTTCTCTTTTCTTCTTTTAAATATTTTAATCACATTTGATCAAATTATACAGAAAGTCAAAAGAAATCATAATAATAATATAATATAATTTAAGAAATTGTTCAGATATTTTTCATGTTTTTGTGTATAGGAATACTTATAATAATATTAATTTTCCAAGTTCTATTGAAATGTTTCAAGATAAATGTCTCTATCTAATTCACAAAAAAAATACCAAGAATCAGTTAAATGTGTAATTATTTCGTTCATCATGGAGGAAGATGGAAATAATTTGGACATAAGAAACAGTAATTGTTCAAACAAGCAATCAAAAGAATCCTTTCTATGTTTTCTTTATTTATTTTTATATACAATTTATAAATTTATTTATGTGAACCCAAAAAAGTTGTGATATGCTGTCTTTTATATGAAAGTTTTTTTGTGTTTTAAGATCAAATTTAATTTCAGATGTTTAATTAAATAATTTGAGTGTAATGTTTAGAAAAATTAAAGATATGAGTGACCATTTTATTGTTAAAAAAATGGGAAATTCTAGCCAGTGGACGGTTTAGAAAAGTGCATTTCGATAGGGCTCATTTCATTGAATTAAATTAAAATTAGTTTTTTGAAAATTTTCACAATTTGAAAATTATTTGAAAATAATCCACAATTTTAAGATAAATTGAAAAAATCCGGCTTTTTGAAATTTTTTGAAAAAAAACTGCTATTTTGAAAAAAATTGAAAAAATTCGTTATTTTTAAATTAATTGAATTTGAAAAAAATTGAAAACTGGGACATTTTGGGCTTTTGACAGACTCTGGAAGCCTTGGTGCCTAATCCCTGAGCCCATTAAATGAGCCTAATCTCAAAGCTAATGAGCTAAAGTTCTATACAAAAAGGTCATCAATCCAACAAAAGAAATCTTCAGTTTTTTTTAAATTTTAACCGTTCTTACAGTTTTTAGGGTCTGGAGCTCAATCTCAAAACTAATGAGTTTAGACAAATCCTCATGATCTCCTTTATCCAACAAAAAAACTCGAGCTGGATCCTATAGACCATTCTGGAGTAATGGGTAGTGATCAGTGACAGAGTGACGGAGGACAAACCGTCTGTAATAGTGCATTTTTTCATACGAAATGCACAAAAAAAAAATTTACTTGAAATCTCACATGAAATTAGTGACGAGAAAAGTTGCAAGATAAATGATATGAAAAGTAATTGTAAAGAAGTTATCATAACCTTGTTAAATTATTCATAAAATCCTGAAAATGCACACGTGCTTTACTGTTCATGAGTTGACACAAAAAAAAAATTATAATTCATTATGCTAAAAATATTTGCTCTGAATAACAAACGTATGTCCACCTTTTGTTCAATGTTTTCCTTTGAACAAAAAATTTCCGACTAAAAGTGTGTCTGTTTGTGATATGCGGAAAGGGAGTTTCTATGAACATAAATCTCTAGAAGTAAATGTAAGAGTAAGTTTTTTGTACCCAGGAATTACGCTTCAGTATGTTAAATTTTATTCACTTATCACCAATATTTTCGTCATTCTGTTTTGGCAAAAGGACTGTCGGAAGTACAAACGGTAACGGAAGGCCTTGGCAGGAAAAAAAATTTATTCATTTATTTTTATTATTCACCGTGGTGGTCAATCTCATAGATCTCATCTCATTATTCATTCTATTCCCAACTAATTAGGACCAAAAATAAAATATCAATATCAATGAGAGTAAGTCAGACAACTTTTAATTGTATGAAATGTATGAATCACATCAAGAATTGAATTAATAAAATAATATAATAATGAAATCAGAGTCAAATGACAAATGAAAAAGAAAAACTTAAGGGGAGATATGCAACGTGATTCACTAATGACGACTCACAGGAAGTTTCTTCTTTTTTTTTGAATAAAACTTTTATTTACCGTTTCATCTGATTTGTTAACAGAATTTTATTGAGAATATGAATTGATAGAAAATTAATACGCATATAGATTTTCTTTTAAAGTACAAATATAATTCAAAATAGATAGAATCTTCAGGTCATTAATTTTATTGCAAAAATAGAGTGAATTGCAAATTTAGATTTATTCATCCCTCTTTTATTGCATGTTTTCATATTTTGGATTTCTAAACACTAAAAAAAACATTCATATCTCAATATGAATCAAATAAAGCATAAAGTTTTACTATTCATGATATGGATGTTTTGATATTCTTTTGCTCTTTATATCGCAAATATTTCACGGAAATGTAAATTAAGTGTTCATCTATACCTTGAATCAAATAATACAAGATATTCTGTAATTTTTTTACATTTAATTTTCTACTTTTGTTAATGTAAAATTGAGCTGTTTAAACTTATTTTATCAGAATTTATCACAAACTATAATAAATCATAATAAAACATCAATAATAAATTCATCTTTAATTCTACATGTTTTTTTTCTAACTAAAATAAAAATGTAACCATGATGGAGCTTAATGTATTTCATTCGAGTCATCCTAGCTTTTCAATTCAATAAATTTTTCAACAAGGGTCGCTCTCTCATTATACATTCATTTTTTTTCTTATTGTACTCAAATTGTAAATTACTCGTAAAAAATTTAATACTTTCAAATTTTGTGAAGTACCGTAAATAAGTTACAATTTTCCATTACAATTGAAAGTTCTAATGGCCTAAAAAAAATAAAATCAAAGCAATAATAGTCATGAAGAGTCATAGAGAGAACGTGGTAATAAAATATAAACAAATTTCATCAAGTAAAAAGCACACAAACCCCATTTCTGAGTATGATTATTACTTTTTATCATCATGTTAGTATACTTATAGTTGTTTGGATGAAATACAGTTGATGAAATTACATAGGTAATAAAATAAAAAAATCAGAATTTACTTACATTATAGTGAAATCAAGCGCAAAAATAATTTAATCAAAAATTTCTTCATTTTCATCGCTAATGTAAAGTACGTATTTTATTTTGTACTTCAGTAAATGTATTTAATGTTGTGTTAGTAAACCAAATTGATGATCGCTCGTTTTTTTTTGAAACATGATAATTATTAAATTTTTAACCCATTAACCGCTTCTCCTAGAAATATTGAATTTTGATTAAAAGTCAACTGCATCCTGGTCATGGGTTCATTGTCACCGTAACTAGTACGATGAGTAACTATAGATAAAGACAGTTTACGTCTTGTTGGGTAAGGATTATGATTAAATTCGACCATATCAAGTAATTCATAATCATCGAAGCGCGAAACGAGCAAATCTGCGTTGCATGGATTCAATTCTAGATTTCTGTGTAGCTGTATACGGGTTCCAGCTCACGCTGCCATAGTCCAGAATAGGGCGGACCAATGCACAGAAGAGGGATTTAATAACTAGGAGATCATCATAAACCGTACACGTTCTCTTCTCAAAACCGGGCATCCTGTTAGCCTGAACTATTCAACTTTGGTCGATATGGTTGTTATATCTCGTTTCCGCGTCTAACAAAACACCAAGATCCTTGATGACCGAACATGGTTGAAGAGAGTGTCCACCAATTTTGCAATCAAATTGAACTGGACTTCTCGTACGGTTAAACGAAATCACTGTTCAATGACATAAGCATAATAGAAATCGGCTCAAAAGTTACTGGTCAAAAAATAGAACAGCAGCGGTTAATGGGTTAGAGCAAAATTTAAGATTAATTTTTTTCCTAATTTTTCGAATATCAAATAGTATTCAGAAGTAAAAAGATCGTTACTCAGTTTTACCTTTATTATGGTATGATTTAGATAAATATTTAACAGTTACTTTTTCATTTGAAAATTAATTTAAATATTTTTGAAAAACACACAATTATTATCAAATATTTGCATTACCTCAAATGTATTATTATTATCTTTCTTCTGTATATAAAATCAGCTTATAGTTTACATATTATGTATGTAAGATATTTTGGCTTGCAGCAAGAATACAATTAAAATTTTCTATTTTATTTTATTGAAAGGCACATAACAATAAATGTTTATTATTTCCATATGAGTAGACAATCAACTTCCTTCATTTAGAGAAATATTTCCCAAAGACGAAGACTTTAGATTTTAGATTCACATGAGGGATTACACACACACACAATTTGAATGAAAATAGATGATATTATATTATAATAAGTATAAGTTTTTTGTTTGAATAGACCAGTAAGAAATAATATATGATCAGGTTTAAAGTATTGTAATATATCAAATATTACTTTTAATATGAATATAATACAATATATTAGTAATCAGAATTTGGAAAAACACATATGTTTTATGAATACTTTTCTTGTTATTTTAGATTGGGATTAATAATGAGAAAAGAGTCGTGATATGATGAAATATATTACAATATTTGATAAGGTATCATTTTTTCATCTACTTGAGAATGTATTTTAAAGTAATAAGTTTTCTATGTATATTTTTGCTAAACAGAAAATTGTGGTAAGGTGAATTCAAAGTTGATTTATTACTTTACATAACTATAGGAGAAAGTTTTGATTTAGTTTAATTGAAAAAGATTTATATCTTATAGATACAAATAACGATTGACTTTACACAAGCTTATTTATTTTAATCTTACTGATCGTGTTCTACAAGTACACCATGGTGCTTATGTGGTCTAAATGAGAAGAATTTTCTTGATCTCTATTAGAAACTGGACACAGGTCAGGCTATTTCAAGGAAAAAGTACAACCTTTGAGAACTCTGAAACTAGTGGAATTTAAATCCTAAATGCTCGTTCAAGGATTTTATGATGATTTTAAAATTAACCCGTTTTAAACGAATAAAATGACAAAATATTCAAACTTTTATGCCTATTTTTGAAGGAAAATTATAAGAAATACTCTAAAGGTATGTTCAGCAATGTTGTAGGCAATGAAACGCACTTTAATTTTGTCTCAGATGATATAGTTGGTTTTCATACAAAAAAAAATAAATAAATTTCATCAAAAAATTTTTGAGCTTTCCTCATTACTTTTTATTAGCTTTCTTAAAAAATGCTACAATACCCAGTTACTTAACCCTTTCAGACCTAAGCTTAAACCAAGACACATAGATTTTTTTGCATATAAAATCTTACATATAAGGTGTGAAATTATTTTTAACAGATTTTTTGTAGTGATCCTTCATCTATGTCCAATATATTTTCACTTTTATTTATCTTACCTGAATGATTTTCATTTAATTGATGACTGATTCTTAAAATTTAAGGTTAAATTATTGTCTAAAAAAATTCAAACGTTATTACTATTGGTTTTTATTATTTTATTTGGCGGATACATTTTTTTTTCTCCATGTTTTTCTCCACAAAATTTTGTTTGAGTGCCATTCATAATGCATAAAAAGTCTGTCCGCCAAGAGCCCCATAGAAATTTAAAATTACTGAACAATTCTTTCGAAATGCAAGAGAATATCAACGGATTATTCAAAATTACCCAAAAAAATAATGAATATTTTATCATGTTTTGCACATGCTTCATTTCATAGCTCCACCTTTTATGTTGAAGCTTTTCTTGATAACATGAATCTACACAGTCACATACACCATTCAATATTTTCCCCTTCATAGAAGACATTTCACATAGTATAGAAAATTCTTAGCAACACTGTTGCAATGCAACCAAAAACATAAAATGAACACTGCTACTTTATCTCAAAACCAAAAAAAAAAGAAATCATGAGAATGAAAATTCTAATGTAAGTGTATCATTGTTTCACTCGACGATTGATTATATACAAAAAATACACACATGAAAATTCATTTTCCTTGTGTTGGTGAAAATATTAAATGTAAAAATGTATCACAAATAGAACTTGAACAAGTGTATGGAGCAGATGAAAAAATCAAATAAGACTAGTGTGGGTTCACCAACCGAACGGAAAAGGTGTAGTAAAAATCTGTATTTTTTATTTTGAAAATTATTACTCGCATTTTTACGTTTTATATTATTTCTCTTGAAATGAAATGATTATGGGTTTTCTGTATTTTTATGTCTAAAGGAAATGAATTATTTTTTTGTATTTTTTATTTATTTTTTCTTTGATCGTGATTTAATAATATGTGATTTTGTTTTAATTTACCTGAAAATCAGTTTTATTTATTTTACTCTTAATAATAATATTTAAAGATTATCACACATTTTTCCCCTTGAGACACATAAAAATGAGTTAGATGAGTTGAATGATGCAATAAATAAGTCATTTTTTTGATAATTTTCTTATTTATTGAATTAGTGTGCAAAGGTAATTTTAGAACGTCATAAATTTTTGTTATAACTAATAATAATTGTGACCTGTTCCAGCACCATTTGATTTATTTTTAAAAAAAATCTGAATGTTTTATTTTTTTTTTGTCTAATCAAACAGAAACCTTTTTAAAATTTATTATTTTGATATATTTGATTGCTACCAATCAACATTAAAATGATGTAAACAAAATACCAAAGTAATGTTTATAATAAAATACGTATCTTTTAATACACCGGTTTGCCGTGTTTGCTTATTAAATCTTTTTAATGTAAACACACACATATCTAATAATAAAAAGTAAAATTTTAATTTTACGTATTAAAATGAAAAAACATGAAATTAAATGAATGAATATTTTTAAATAAAAAGTCGATCCGTGTTAATTTTTCTGTCTTTCGGTCGATTTAATGTTTGACGAACAAATGAGTACACCTTAATGAAATTAAATCGAGATTTTGTTTATATATTTAAACTTCACATAAATAATTTTCGGATTAATTGTTGATTTTTAAATTGAATAATATTATGGTTTTTATTAATATTACAAAAAGGTGTTGAAAAAAATATTAAAAATAATCTGGAATTTTTTTTTCTTCATTTATTCAAATTTTATACCTGTACCAATTTCATACAATTTTTATACCGAAATTTTTCAATATAAATATTTATTATACGAATGTTTTTATTTTTTTTAATTGCAATTGAATTAACGATGTCGGCTTCCGATTATTAAAATGAAAACATTTCTGTATATGATGAAATGATGATTCGATTTTAGTGATGATTGAAGATAATGGTAAGGTTAAGTAACGTGTCTGTTCAATAAAATTTACTTTTTTCCTGTTAATAATTTTGATATTTTACTTTCGTGTGATATTTTTTTATTTTACGTTCAAGATCAAAGAAAAATGATTTGATAAATTTAAAAAATAATCCGAATTAAAAAATTATGAAAAATATTTTTCTTATTCCTGTCTTAGTTCATTCATTTTTCATATAGTCTGTTCTATAAAATGGCATAGTTAGTATTTTATTGGCACTAGAGCTCTGTTGTTGTTGCTTTATAGCAAACTTAGTTTCAATAAATGCAGAATCAATGTTTTCCACCATTACATCAAATGCAAACATAAGACAACTGACACTCCTTCTTTTTTCTAGACTCATTAAATCTAACGACAACATCCTTTCAGTATAAGACTGCAAATGATCATATTGAACGATCCTTCTGTGAATCAACACGATAATCGTAGAGAATCGACGCTTAACACTTTTGATTCTCCGCCTGTAAGATTCATGCTACGGTATCCATACAATCGATGCAAATTCGACGTGCGATCTTACGTAAGCTCCAAATAAAACTTTGAGGGTTGTTGAATCACGAAAATCAGTGCAAGTTCGGTTCCTGACTGCCTAAGACACGCCATATCTAAATCGAACGAGAAATATTTTCCTCATACAACACAAAATCTCTTTCACCTCACATATCTATAAACTCCTTCCGGAAAATGAGGCTCTATAAGAACCCAATCGTTTTATTATAGTATCAAGAAGTAAGATCAAGAAAAAAAAGAACTATTAGGTTATCAACTTTAAAAAATAAATCACAATAGTTTTAATTTTATTATTTCGCATGATCTTGATGATTGAATGAAAAACATAAATTAAAATGAAAACCATGAGAATTGATATAAATGTTAGTTTACTAATTTACACAAAAAAAAAGACATTACTCATGACAAATTTCTACATTATATCTCAATCACCGGAGGATAACAGCAGGTGTCAAATACTTATAACTCATAATTCATTTTAAATTGTATCCAAACAGTCATTAAATCTGTCAAATAAACTTATATATTTTATTTAGCTTGTTTGAATAAAAATAATAATAATAATAATAATGCTACTAATAACAACAAAAAATATTAATGTCTAGAAAAACACACCTTACGCGAAAGAAGATAGATGAGGTGACAAAATTTATTAGATTGTAGAATAGAATAAATTTTTGTCATGATGTTGAAAATGATCATTATTAAATATTTTTACCGGTCAAATAATTAGAGAAATATACAAATTTACGGAAAACTGACGTCGACCGTGAAGTCATTTATCAAGTTAATGGGAAACATGTTCAAATTTTGTATTTTCGAATAAAAATAATTATGAAGAGAAAATTACAGTGCAAATTAAAAATGTACCTTACTTAATTCTAAAAAATTTTCACTAATTTCACATCTTCAGCCATTTTCAAATTTTTTAATGAAACAAATCGCAAAAATCAATTTTTATGGTAGTCTGGTTCAAATAAATCACTTACTTTGTTCTGCAAAGTTATTGCCCATAAAATAAGCTGAAATGTTTTCTTGGACCACTTTTTGGGTTTTAATACAAAAATTTTGAGAAAAATCCAAAAACTGTTCAAAAAGTATTTGGAAAATGGCAAAAACATTCAACTGTTCAGGTTTTGGATGATTTGTCAATATTTTTGTATGTAAACCCATCAAAACTTTTTAGCTTATATTACAGGCAACAACTTTGCAGAACAAAGTGAGTGATTTATTTGAACAAGACTACCATAAAAATTGATTTTGGCGATCTATTTCGTCAAAAAAATTGAAAATGGTTTACAAAATTCAAAGATTTTTAATTTTCTTGGTTTTTTCAATTTAGAACCGATGAGTTTCAAATAAGATAAAATTGTTTCAGACAAAAAAAATCACGTCCAAAGTCATGAACAGCAAAAAAAAAATAAATCCTGTAACCATTTTATCAAAGTAAATGTCAAAGGACCAAATCACGCGGTAAATATTTAAGTTTAAGTGTAAATTTTCGTAAGATGAATTATTTATAAAAAAGCAGAATAAATGTTCTGATGAATTTTACACCTGTTTTTTTTTATTGTTTTATTTTGTTATGACTATCAAATTATAAGTTCCTCTTTTTTCTTGAAATCTCTTTCAATAATTAAATTATTGATTCAGAATCAATCACTTTATGTTAAAGAAGCCTTAAAACATTTTAAGCGTCCTCTGTCTCAACCTTTAACATTAAACTTAGTATTGTACCTTCTCAACTTTACCATGATTATCATTTGTTATATCTTTTTATTTCAGAGTACAGTTAACTTAGAATAAAGTGGAATAACTGCATAAAATGTGAGAATACAAAAAAAACGCAGTTACATCATCCAATACACAAAGACCAACAACTGCAAAAATGTTTTATTCATGAAAATTTTGATTTAACTTTTGTATTTTATTGCTCAATGTTTCTGCTTCAATAACACAATTTTTTTTTTCATTTATCGTTGTTTTATATTCAACAAAAAAAAGAAGACATAGTTGTAATAATATTATTATTGCATTTTTATTTGAGAAAAGTTCTATCAAGAGAACTGTTTTGAATAATGGTGAGAATGAATATAAATGAAGTTCAAGTGGTTCTTACCTTCTTATGGCAAAAAAATACATAATGTTTTGCTCTGATTTTTACAAAATTCAACATTTATTTAAAAATTATTTTGTTTTATTTTTTTAACTTTTTGTTTTAAATTAAAGCTATTTTAGTTTAATATTCCTCCTTTTTAGCGTCAAATTGAAACACATTTAAATATTTGAATTGAATGATTAGGAAAATTCAAACAGTGGCATTGGGCACACAATAAACGGGAATTAAAATTAGCAATTGTAATTTTGCACCTGTGCACAAATAAAATATAATGAATATAAAAACTGGATTCGACCTTAACAGTAATAATCTAAATGTAAAATGAACATATCTTCACCATTTCGTAACACACTAATAAGACTCGAATTTTGTCCTGCTTAATTTATTCAAATTGTGGGGGGAAAAATTTTGTACGTTGTTTTTCTCAATCAATTCTAATAGAACGAATTGACGCATTTGTCGATAAAAAAGGTTACTTTTTTAATAGGATAAATCCCAAAATTAATTACTTAATTAATATAAACAAATAGAAGGCACAGTACCTTTTTTTAACAATTTCTTTTCTTTCCACCTTTTACACTTCAAATATCGAAAATTTGTAACAAAATCAATCGACTTTGAAAGCAAAAAAATTGATGGAAAAATCTCATAACCAAAATTTACAAATTATAATTAAACTTGTATTTTTTGGGTTGGTTATCATCATAAATTTCATTATAACTTTTTTATTTGGGTATCATTTGTTAATAGAATCACGGTTTTGCATTTAATTACTAAAAAAATTAGTTAAAATTCATTGAATGATCATCAGTTGTGAATATTAATGAGGTAAACCAATAAACCATTAAGTTAACGTTAAATTATAAAGAAAAGCAGTTATTTATTTGTATTCTCATACTATGCGTTCAATTAAAAAAAAAATAAAATTACAAATAAAAATAATATTTTCAATGGAAAAATTGCAAACGCTCAAATTCAATATATTAAATCGATAATTATCATCCGGTTTTAATAAAATATGTGAAAAAGGAAAGTCATAGGAAATTGTGCTGAAGAACGTGTGAAAGACAAAATGTTTCGTAAAATTTTCTTCAATATCCTATATATTGTAAAAATAACATTTTTATATTTAACGACAAAAGCAGATATTCCAACAACAGCAACCAAAAAAAATTAAGATCTTTTTTTTGCAATCGATACACAATGTTGCAGTTTCCTTAATTGCTTGGCGGTTGGCCAACATACCTTTTAAGTTTTTTTTTGTTCAATAGGTGAGTAAGAGTTTGTCTTCCAGTTTTGCTATTAATATTGGCATACACTTTCAAAGTATGTGAAAAGAAATGTTAAAAGTTATTGCTTTTTTTGCTTGGTACTTTAAGTTTTTGTGCAAAAAAAATTCATACTGAATATGTAAAAAAAACAAATTGTTGCATTTTGCAGATAAATGTGAGAGCGGTGTAATATTTTTTCCTTTTTTTTTGTTCTTTTAAGTCAAAAGGACAAAAAGTTATAAACATAAATTAGAAAACATAAAAGTTTAATGGAAAAATATTATGAATGCGTAAAAAATAGAAAAACATAGACTTATAAGATTTACTGTCAAAGTCTGCTAAAGAGTTAAAAACACAAGTCACACAGGATGACATTTAAAATTTACATCCGTAACTCAAAATGTTTTTGAATTTAGTCAAAAGTAACTAAATTAAAGACTTTCAATGATAATATTTTCTTATTTGCTTTTACATAGACCGGATGTAAAACATGGACTAACAAATTTTGATATGAATTATTCCGCTTCGAATCAAAGTAATTTTCGATAAACAAAGTTAAGAATTACTAAAGTCTGCACTGTAACTAAAAACACCCACGAAAGTACCCCACATAATATACATAGACTAAAAGAGCGTCAAAATCCACATTAACAGAAAATGCGTTAAAAATTGCATTCATCAAACAACCTGAAAGCATTAATCAAAGATCTTCGTCTGCGGACCACATCAATCTGTACTGCGGGGCGTTTTCAACTTACAGTGTACACAAAATATTAATTTATTAAAATATTGTAAGATCAAGTTCATAAAGAAACGATTCAAACCGTCTTAACCCTTTCTTTCCCAGTGTCCCACGTTTTTCATGTATATTTTTCACTTTCTGACAATTTTTTCTTCAATATACAGATTCAATGAAGGGTTTCTGTGATATTCTCTGTATGAATTTTAACAAAATTCTTACCGAGTCATATGTATTATGGAAAACCAATTTTTTTTTATAGCAATTTTTATAGTGAAATTTCTGTACGTTATTCTATGAGAGTTATACGCACTTTTACCAGCTCCTCCTGAACATATTTTACTTTAACAACAATTTTTTTATGATTGATTATGCACTTTTGGGTCAAAATCTACTAAAAAATAACAAATTTAATTAAATTTTCAGCTGGATCTATTTTTGGGAAAGAGAGGGTTAATCAGCCATTCTCCATTTTTTGGGCTCTCGATCATATTTTGTGGTGGCCACGAATTTCCATTGAATTCTACTTTCAGCAAAAACGGTCTTAAAATTATAAAATAATAAAATCATAAAAAACTTCAAATGTCTATTTTTCTAAAATTATTTATTTTTTTACTAATTTAAGAGATATTGAGTTGAGATGCGACTTGAATACTGAATTTATTATAATATTGTCCACTAAAAAACTCTTGTTATGGTGAAACAAAAAAAATTGTTTTGAACCATTTTTTTTTCATCAAGAAATCCTTTGATTAATTTATTTAATAATATCTGTAACTTTTTTTCAAGAAAAAGTGGTACATGTAAAAATAACAAAAGATGACGTTCATCACAAACAACAATAATAAAAGGGGAAAAAAAATTTAGTCTTCCTCTTATTTGCATATTTTTTTTGCATGAACCAATTTTTTTATGACAAGAATTACTCTATTTACATGAACGTTTTTGTTTACTGTTTTTTTAAATGAAAGAATAAGATTTATAAAATTTAAAAAAAAAACTTGATGATAACGTTTGATAACTCTTTTTTGTTATTTTTTAATTTTCATTGCATAACTTTTATTGAAAAAGGAAGGTGAAATTTAAATTCCAACAGTGTTTTACATTTACATTTACAACTTACATTTTTTACACGTGAATTTGAAATATATTCAAATCACAAATTTTACTCTAATTGTGACCATTGTCATTTAGTCTTGTCTTATTTTGCTTGTTAGTATAACAAAAATTGTAATTAATCATATTAAAAAATCATTTAAAAACCTTCTTTTGTTGCACAACTCATAAATCGATCAAATATGATTTTTGAATGAAGTTTTTTATTTGTAAAAGTTAATGATGTGGTATTTCCGAATGTTAATTTAAATTTTGACGTTTCAATAAAATACACAATTTTACACAATAAAAACCGTTATCGTGCACAATTATGAAAATGATGATAACATTTTTAAAATGTTTAATAATTGCTCTCTCTCTTTTAAATCAAAAATAATCAATTCATTCATGTTATTGTTCAAGAGTTAATTCAACAACAGAAATTTTTGTTACATAAATGATTTCAATTCAGAATGTCGGAAGCGCATCCAATAAAATGAGGAAATTCAAAATCAATGAAATTCATATTTGTAAAATGTTGTTTTCTATGAAAATAAATAATAATAATAATTATGCGTGTAAAGAGAATTTTTAAATAAAATGTATGTTAAATTTTATTTAAATTCACAATATTTATTTTAAATATGCAAAATACATTTTCACACGTTTATTAAACATCATTAACTTTACATCATGAGAATAATGATGATGTTGATGTTTAATTCACTTAAATAACTCATATTTCCTCATATTTTTTGCCACTACATCCACAGATAAATCAACCACATGCAAATTATACAAAGTCACATAATAAGTAAAAAGAACATCAAAAACAGAGTAAGGCCGGAACAAAAATTCAATTAATTTCCATTTATTTAAATGCACAATGTTTCACAAATCGAAAATGCCCCCCGAAAGGACCGCTCATGGGCTCATTTGATACTCATTTATAATGTTGTCTTATAATTAATCTTAAAATTTTTTCTAAAACTAACTAGAGCCATGTCTTGGCACAACTTATTATAAAGAGTCAAGCAGCGATTAATGTGATTCTTTGCCTCATATCGTGAGTTTGCCTTGACGTCTTTCAGTGGGCGCTGAGCTCTCAAATTGTATGGTCCATTTCTTATTCTGACTTTACCTTGATAGGTTGTGAGTTGATTTTATTGTTTAAAATGTCAAAATTGAAAAACGATCTCTGATGGTGAGCATGTTCAGTAAGTTGAGACGATGTTTATAAGGAGGCAGGCGAAACTTGAACACTATTTTTGTCTGGATCGGCCTAATAGTGTAAGTAAATAAATACACAAATTTTATGTTAACATGTGAGTAAACAAAACAATGTTATATTATACATCAATAGTAGCGTATAACGTTCGCAGAATTTAAGAGAATTATTTTTGCCAAATCTGTAACCCATTCACTATACTTAATGTTACTTAAACAAAAATTGCAAATGCAACAACAACAACGAACTTTGAAAATACAGTAAATTATCCAATTAGTTTAATTACATTCGTTTCCCTGTGCCTGCCTTTTCCATGTGAGCTATGATGGAATGGCGATGAAACTCTATGTGAGCATGTGTTTTTAATGCATGTAATTGTATGCTAACAATGTTTATAAACAACACCTGGTTTCGCATCAAGCGTTTGAAATTCGAGTGATATTTGTTTTTATCGTTTCGAGGAATTATTCTATGTTTTAGAAAACGCATACAATTCTGAAGTAATGTTGCAACCATTTGTGTTTGTGTACATTCCAAAATATAAAATTAACCTTTCCTACTGTTCTGCAACTAAAAGTAAACTATTTGGTTTTCCTTGAAAAAAAAAACGTAACGATTGACGTAGTATATTATTTTTTATTTACTCTAATTCATATGAAACATAAATGTCTCGTTTCAAAAATCTTATATTATCAGGTCTCTTCCCACTTTATTAAAAGTATTTTTTTGAGTTTTCTTTTGTGTAAATCGTGGCATTTTGCTTAACAGACAAGACACAATGAATTTTACGTGCTCCCAAAGGGCAAAAGGTAGAACGTGTTATGAATAAAAATAGAATTTATAACTTCCTTGGAATTTTTTTCTGGCACACAAAAATATAATCATTATCATCATCATCAAAAACACCTTTCTCCTCATCCAATTCACTGATCTAGCTTTATTTATTTATTTTTTCATTTCTTCCAAAAAGAAAAAAATAGTAAAGTAAATAATAAAATGATGTCTTTTCATATGTTTTTTAAAACAACAGAGATACAGACAACCATGTGTTCTAGTTCTTTACAAATTAATGCCCTTTGGGAAAAAAGAAACGATTTTTGAATTCATAAGTTTCATTTTTGTCTTGAAATGAAATGAAAAAATATATCTTGAGTTTCTCTATTGATTTTTTATAAAACCAATCATTTTCATTTTAACTTTATTTTAAAAAGCAGAAACTTCTCACCTAGGATCCACCCAACACTTCGGAATGGTCCATCAGAGCTAGATAAAGGAGTTCAAATAGTATTACGAGATTGCACTCAAGGTTTTGGCTCCAGATCCTAAAAACGGTCGAAAAGCCAACCAATGGCCGATTTTTTTGTTAGATAGACGAGATCAACTAAAACTCATTAGCTTTAAAATTAGTCCTCAGGGTTATGTCTGCAATTCAGGCTCAACATTCCAAAATAGCTGATTTTTTCAAATGGCATATTTTTTCAAAATTTTCTTTAAAATGTCATTGAAATCATATTCAACCGTATGGAAGAATTATTGATTTTGAAAGACCAGGAAAAATTGTGTGAACTTTAAACGTAAATTTAAAAAAAAATCAAATTATTTAAACCTAGGTCAGTTCTTTTCTCCTATCAAATTTTTTTCGGCTTATTGTACTCTTTCAAGCATAGCACAAAATTTCTGTCTGTTGACTGTTATTTCATTTTGTAAATAATCATGACAAAAGCCATTTGAAAGACAGTTTACAAGGGAGCGATATGAGTACATGTTAAAAAGAAGGACATGAATGCATTCATTGCAGTTAAATGAATTTGACATGTGACATTATTTCATGTGCAGCAGTTTTGTTCATTTCACATGCTCTGCTGTTGTTGTTTTTAAATGTTTTGAGAAATGTGTTTAAAATTGTAATATCAATGAATTTTATACTTTAATTGAATCTACTTTAAAAATGTAAATCAATTTAGCTCTAAAACTACTACTCAAACTTAACTTATTACGGCTTTTATTCATCCAATCAATAAACACTTAATTGAGAGGATTTTTATTCCCTTTTCTATTTTTTTAAGTATCTATTTATGCTTTTGCAAAAAAAAGGTATAAAATATCGGAAATTGATAAAGTGCAAAAAAGTAATCTGTCCATTAAAGGTATTTGCTTATCGGTGATTTTCTTTCAATTTTCTCTTTCGGTAAATATAACATTAAAAATATATGTTATTGCCCGCATGGGTACTGAAATTGAACTGTTCAAATATTTTACTAGTAATTTTGCTTAAAAGGACTTGCAATTCAATCAATAAATGAAATATAGGTTGAACTATTGAATATTCAATTTAAAAAAGTTACTCCAAATATTTCTGCTCTGTTTTTGCAAAGAAATCAAAAATTGCAATTGGAATTGTAGGAAAATTGAAAATGAATTTTTACTTAAAAAAGCAATAATTTTGTGAATGTTATTATCGGATACTATATGATTTGTGACTATCTTTATAAATCATGAATCAGGATTTAAAGTTGTAAATTTTATTTATGATATGCTAAACCAATATAGCTGCTAGTCAACGTTTTAGAAACATAAAATTTACTGGTTAATCTTTATGGAAATACAGATTTTTATTTACATAAAAGTAAACTTGATGTTATGCTAGGTGAAACTTTGTACCGCACGCTTAAAACCGTCGAAGCAGGAATACTTTATAATTAAATAAAAATAAAAGGAAAACATAAAAATGTTAAAGTAAAACAGAATTTCAAATTAAGTACACTATAAAATAAATTTTTGTCGTGATTCATTGTCGAGAAGCTTGTAAATAACTTGTAAATTGCCGGTAACGGCATTTATATGTTTGAGGGCTTTTAATTCCTCCTGGGCTGCTTCGATATGATGGGATAATTCTTGCTGTTCCTTGATTTCTTATTGTGTGGCTTCCAAGGCTTTACGGAGGGCTTCTGCTCCGGCTTTTTGTGCATTCAATGTTGCTGTGGCTTCATTATTTTTGCTTGCGAACTTTGAGTACAGGTTAGTGTTTGCCATTATGGCGCCTATTCTTCTCCTCGCTTCCGGGAAAGGGATTTGCAAATCCATATTGATCTCGATCACTTGAACTTCTTTTTTGTATGCCTCACATGAAGGGGCATATGGCCTGTGGCGGTTGTTTGGGATTGTGCAGTTAGGACATTCTGGAGGGCTCATACAGTCGTGGGCTTTATGGACCAGCTTATTGTTGAGTTACCATACCACAATTGCGGCATCTGTAGTCTTTCTGGGAGGGGCAAAATTTGGCGAACTGTTCAACATCGTTTATCATGGGGCTTGATTCTTTGATTTCCTTAAGAGTTGATCCCTGGAGTTCTCCTAACTCTATATTTAAAGAAAGTAGAAAGTTATTTTAATCTACTGTATCTGTTAAAATAAATTTACTCGACAGCTGCCCAAGGAATTGCGACAGTAAAATAATTTACACTGTATACAATAAAGAGACAAGATTATATTATAATATGTATAAAATATAAAACCTTTTCTTAAGAATTACAAGAAAAAAAGACACGCAGACATGCCATAGAAGACTCTTAATCTTTTATAATAAATGTAAACAATTAGTTGTTTTACATAAATTAATATCACCTCAAATTAATTAAAACGTAAATCATCAAAAATTCACGAAAAATCTTTTACAAAGATAAGAGTGTACTGATTAAAAGAAGTTGTTTGTTTTTCTTTGCAGACAATCTGTTTTATTTTAATTTAAAAGGAAAAAAGAAAAATTATTATTCGGGGTAAATTTGTGAAGATTCATTTTTGATAAGAAATATGACGCCACAATAAGTTGTTATCACATTTTATGATGAAAATGCTTAAAAACATAAAATATTTTATTCAAAATCTTTGTAAAAAGAAACATCCGCTGTACATTCATTTTTATCATAGGTAAAAGATGAAATATAAGAAAAAGTTACAGTACATTTTATAATTTTTGTTCTGGTGGTGATCATAACGAGGGGAATAACCCTTTACATTGTATTAAATATGGTAATTAGTAGCTGATAAGCACAGCGTCTGTTAACTAAGTAAATTAAGATGTAAATGGATAAAATCAACAAAATTTTATAAACTTTTGAAAGAAAAATTATCAAATTAAAAGACAAAATATACTTGAAATTGATTCTATTTCTTAGAGAAAATCAAGTTTAGCTGATTTAATGATTTTTTTGAGCAAAAACTCTTCAATCGTTAATCAACGTCATTGGGCATTATATTACCTTTATTTGCCTTAACATGTAAGAAATCAATCAAAATAAATGTACATTTACGATTTGCCATGTGTCTTATCACATCTGTCTTACCTTGAAGGTTTATTTACAGATAAAACATAAATCCTTTTTTCGTAGTTGAATAAAAAGGAAACAATTACTTTTTTGTATCATCACAATTTTATACATTCACCTTATAATAATATATTCCATTATTTTTTGTTGCTATATTTCATTAACGCTCAACATATCTGTTATTTAAAATCCTTGAAAGAGTGCAATGACGCAGACATGTTTTGGGAGGTTTTCTTATATGATTAATGATCGTTCGTTTATAAAAGGTATCATCAAAAGTGAGAAGAGTAAGTGTTAAAGGTATTTAAATTCACTTAAGCGAATAGAGCAAAATGTTACAAGAGGTTAAACATAAACTGACGTGTAATTTATTGAAAAATTTACGTCACATATAAGAAATATCTTGTCTGTACACATTTTATCAGTATCAATGTTACAGTGAATAACAATTTTGGGCATCATTTTCTATAAGTAAAATTTAATGTTAAAACTTCACGAATTACCTGACTCCTGCCATTCACAATTTTGCAAATTTTGTCTCATAAATCAATTTCAATGAATATGTATTGTATCATGGTAACCGTGACCATCACATGCACTATTTTATTATTATCTGCTTGCAGCTTTATGCATTTTATGAGTTATATTTTCCACAAAACACACTTGATTTTGCATCAGCTCATACACATTTAAAATGGTTTATTGTTATAATCTGGTTGTTGCTCTGTTTTATTTTAAAATTTCAATAACAGAGAGTTCTGTATACAGAAAAATAATATCAATATGCAAAGGCAGTCAAACAATAGTACTAATAATAATGCACGTCATTGATTGATAGCATTATTGCATTTTACACACAAGTCAGGTGTGTATTGGTGTGGTTTTTTACGTTTGGTCATTTTTGGGATTTACAATTATTTGCTGACTATTAAAATAATACAAATATTATCTAATTTAGAATTATTGTTTAGGTTAAAATGCATGCAAATAGAATTGAAACGTGCTTGAATGATGTTACAATAAAAGGAACTCTAGGAAAATCCTACAACTAAGGCTAAACTAAGAATTATTTTGAGATGAATTTTTATTCCTTTATTTTTCTAAATATATAAAAATTTAAAACGTGATCGTGAACGATATACACGAGCGCATTTCTATGCATAGTATTCGTCAATGTTTCACCGAAAAGAAATCTTCAAATTTGAGTTTTATCGTTATTCAGGTTAAAATATCGTTTTTTTGATTTTATATCGTTTTTGAGTTAGTCAGCCATTTTGAGTTAGTCGGCCATTTTGATTAGCGACATTTTGTAATGATTAATGACATTGTTTAATGATTGGCGACATTTTCCACTGATTGATGACATTTTTTAATGATTGACGACATTTTTTCATTGATTAGCGACATTTTTTCAATGATTGGCACAGGCGGATATCAAGACCGCCCACAACAACGTCATTTTTAAGAAATACGCTAAAAATACATTATTATTCGCTTTCCCAAAAATGTGTAGTTCAATTTATAAATATTTTGCATCATGTATGTGAAATGGATTTGATTTATGCATTTGAGGTAAATAAATTTTCACATTTAATTGATTTATTCGTTCATAGTAAATTTAGTAAATAATCGAGTTATTTGGTGTTTGTTCATTATTTGGCCAATTTTTTTTTGGTTTTCTAAAAAATTGTGGTTGGTTTTTTGTTTTGAAAATATGCTTTTAAGATTATAATGACACATTTAGAACCTAATCATTTCGGATACAAAAAAAAATACACAAAAGCCATTGCCACCCTCAAATTTAATTTCCATTCTGCAAATTTTCTTCGCATCGTTGAAGGTGACAAAGTCAGAACCAAAACCAATCTATTCTATTGCCTTTTTCTTTCACATCACACACACACACAATAACATTCATAGTTGCACTAATATTTTAAAATAAAAAAGGGGTTTACACGTGAGTAAACATTATTTTCAGACAATAATACTCATCTCTGTCATCTGACGTGTGTGTGCACTGCTTTGTATAATATAATTATGAATCGAATGGGAAAAATGTAAGAATGAATCATAAATCGAATCAAAGTTCCCTTCATCTAATATAAAATACTATTATTTCTTCCTTGATGGATTAAAGGCACTTTTTATACATCATTCATACACACATTTAATCTTAAATCATAGTAAACAATATATTTTAAATGTACAGAAAACAGAAAAAAAAGAAAAATAGTAAATGTAAATGTAAAACAGACACACGACTTAAAATAATTATTATCATAGTACAATTATTCACAAAGTAACAACAAAAAATAAATAAAATGAATGAGAAACAATCTCCCTACCTTTCCCTCTTAAACATAATTTTACTTTTACGCCAGACGTTAAAAATGACATCATATCTGAGGCGGACAGGGGAAAACATATTAAATAGACATGATGCAGATTTTACTTTATTTACATCTATTTTTTTATGTAGGCCTTTTACAGCTAGTACAGTTAAACTCAATGAAAATATTTGTAATCAAAAAGGAACACACACACGTAAAGGTATAACAATAAAAACAATAACATCATCAACACCTGTCTCAGATAATTGCGATCCCTGCCATTTATTTATTATTGAAATTTTCCTATTTATACCTTTAGATTAGATATGAACAAGCCCCACCATGGACCCAATGGTACTATTGCGTTCATACTACTTCAGCCGAAATTTCATAGTAAGCACCTTTTATCAATGGTCGGACCACGTGGAACCTACAATTTATACTGTCGTCCGATCCAGTGGCTCTTAGGTTTCACTCAGCGCCCCTAAAAATCCCAGGAAGATTTCTATGTATTTTAAGTAAGGCTTGAGCACATTTGGAACTCGAAAAAATCATCCCCCATCACAGGGTTCTTACCAATCATACCAGCCACTTAACAGACTCGGATAACGAGCTCCCCATACCTTTATTTATTAAAGAAAAACATTTTGACCTTTTCCTAAAAATAAAAAAAAATTAAAAATTTTTACCAAAGCAGATAAATAATCATTTGATTTTAAAATTTAGTAACAAACACCAACGAAAGGTCAAGATTAAATTTACAACTAAGAAATCATTCTAACATTTGCACATAAAAATTTCACATTCAATCAGCATTGACATAAATATTTTATTTTATATAATGCAAATTTTTGTTTTGATAACAAAATTAATTAATTGTCAAGATATCCGTGTATATATTTTATTTTCGAAAGACAAAATGTGGCAGGGTGGCGGCAACATCACATCAATACTTGTCGAAATTGTCGTTAAAAAATTGGACTATTGGCACGGCGTCACAACAATGTCTAGGAATGTCATTAATGCATTTATTTCACACGGTATACTGTTTAGAGAAAAAAAAATATTCACACAATTTAGCGCGTGCATTGAATTTTATTTAATTAAATTAAAAAAGAAAAAGAAATGAGATTTACACATTAACAGCGATATTCAGGTGCAAACATTAGAATGCGAATATTTTCTATGTCACATTTACAATTTAGTTGGTCGAGTGCATGTTAGATAATTATTCACTTGTATTAATGGCGCTTGTTTGTAATTAACCGATTTATTTGATGTATGAAAAAACATGTTCGGTTTTGTTTTAAATGAAAATAAATAAAAAAAAAACATTCGTCCTAATCAATCAAGATTACTTGTGACTTGTTAAATAAAGAGAGGAAACAAGTTAAAATATTGAAGTCCCTTGTGCATTTCAGCACAATTTTTTTCAGTTTTTAGTTGTCATCTAGTCAAAAATATACACTTATTTTTTAAGCACAAATGTAAATAATCTTCATCTTGAGACAGATTTACCAATCATTTGAGTCTATCAATCAACTGTACTCATAATAAATATGATAGAATTAAAGTAATAATCAATTGGTTCTTATGTTTAGAGTGTGTCAATTTTAATAAGTGAATTACAATCATCATAATGTTTGAATAGGCGTTATACGGGTCCGAAATCTGACCACTCACCAAGAGCGATGAGCGGGGGCTACACTCTCAAGCCAAAAACAGTGAGGCACCAGTGGGAACACATTTTGGGTCTTTCGAACGAAAGTGCAACATACTATTTTTTGTGCCACACGTGAAGGTGATAGAAGGAGAAGAAGGTATAGCTTCAAGCTAAAGCGGTTGTATGCGGAACCAAACATAGTTGCAACTGTGAAATTCAATAGACTTCGATGAGCAGGCCATTTGGCACGAATGGACCCCGGTCGAACCCCAGGTGCGTTATTCCAAAACACTCCTGAGGGCCACCGAGGTTGTTGGGTGTCCCAAAGAGAGGTGCATCGATGATATCCAACATGACCTGTAAATATTACGGATGCAAAACTGGAAACAGCAAGCGCAAGAAAGAGAATCTTGGAAAGACATTCTTCAACAGACCCAGCCTATTAAATGGACGTAGCGTCGGTGATGTAAGAAGTAAGTAAGTATAATGTTTGAATGAAGTCAATTTTTTATCTTGAATTTGTAAAATTTTAGATAATGTTTAAAATGTTTAAATCGTAATGTATTAACTCATTTAATTCATAAGTACTTGATTAAGCTAAACAAAGCATTTACTAAGTGAAATTTTCTCACTCTTTAAAAGTAAAAAAAAAATATGAAGGGTGGTAATCGTAACAACAGTATTTAATGTCTTATCGCTAAAAAATTTATAAAAAAAATCCACTGTAGAGGGTGAGCAAAAGAAAATTAAGGGAAAAGGTACTTAACACTCGTCATCATGATAAATTGTAAAAAAAATCGCAGCCCGGCACAGTTATGTTGTGGTAAAGAAAAACGGAAAGAAATTAAAAATTATAAAAAGTACAATAAGAAAAAGGTACACGTAGATTCGCATGCAAGACAAACTTAGTACAACAATAAATATTATATATAAAAAAAAATATAAATACTTAAAATTAAGGAAGGTAGATAAAAGACCGATAAAAAATGTCTTAGTAAAGTGAATAAGAAAATATCAACAAAGAAATTTTTTGAAGAAAAAGTTTTAATTCCTTTTTCATGTAGAACCTTGATTTTCAATTAAACAGGAGACCTTGTCTTTTTTTTAATGCCTCTTTTTTATTTTTATTTAAAGTTTTGTGTGTAAGTATTGCTTAAGTGTTTGCATTTAAAAAAAGAAAAAAAAAATAATAAAAGAAATAAAAATAGGCAATTAAATCAATTTCCCGTGCCCTTCTCATTGTAGATAAATCTCAAGTAAAATATGAACTTTGATTTATCAAAGCAATTTTAATTTTTTTTCTTTACATTCACAAATGATTTGAGGATAAAATATTGATTGAATTAATTAAATAAAAAGAAAAATAACTCAATATTTACAAGTTCTATGAGTTGATGATGACGATCATAATGGAAATAAGAAATGAAAATTAATTGGTATTAATATGGCGATGGTAAATTTTTACGTAAAACAAACAGAATCATCAGCTAAGTAGAACAAAAATTAATGGTAAACGTGATTTCACTCAAAGTCAAGGAATTAGATTTCTAATTACTGATAGTCTTATCAATATTAAGTAATATTAATTAGGTATGATCATGGCAAAAAGTATAAAAATAAATAAGTGAAATTCATCAAATTTTAATCATTCGTTAACTGGGTAAGTAATTCAAGGACCTACTTGGAGTTTAGTTTCCTATTAAAAATTTTTAAAAATTGAACGAATTTTTACTCAGATACAAAAAAAAATATATCAATACATTTTAACAACATCAAATATCCTAAAATAATAAATTTTATGAAATATGTGTATTTTTTTTTGTTACTGTAGTCAAATCCAATTTTCATGATAAAAATTCTTTAGTCGAACAAAAGAAAATCTTTTTCTTATTTAAAGGAAACTCGACAGGTTGTTAAATGGGAAAATATTATAAAAATATACCTTTTTTATTTAGACATGTTCATAACTTTTATATTTTACATGATTTTTTTCTTCATCTTATTGTCGTATGTTTTAAATAAAATAAAAAATGTATGTGGAAAACAAGGTTAAGAAAATAATTTTCTAAACGACGATCGTTTATGTCAATCCCTCTTTATTTATATTCGAAAAAAATACGGCAATGAAAACAAGTAAAAAAGTAAAATACAGCATAGAGCGGTAAGATTTATAGCATAGCTAAGGTAAAATATATGATGAGATTTAAATTTGAATCCGCTTTGCTCCTGTTTTTCTTATAATGCTAAAATCCAGAATAAAACCTTAATAAATGAATGAATTTCATTATCGAAAGATGGTAATCAGTGATTTTTATTTCCTTGTCATCCATGGAATTCCTGAAAATATTGTCACATATTTCTGTTATTATTGGTACGAAGGTTTGTCCTTATAATAAAAATCTGATTTATTAAGATTTTACATTTATGAAAAGATGTCTTAATGACTTGTCTCAAAAATACCGACCGACAAAAGATGATGAAAAGTCAGATTGTTTTGAAGTTTTTCTTTTTTATTTTCCCGAAATGACTCAGCTGTTTATTTACAAGTCTGAATTTACCTTTTTTAACTACAACGATGCGTTTAACATTTCAATTTTCCTTCCTCTTCAAGTAAACAAAAGAATGTTTCCCATTAAAATAAAACGAATGTAAAACCACAAGATGAGTGTAATAGCAACAGTGTGTGTGTGTGTAACAATGACAAAAACAACAACTACTTACAATAACATAAGAAGAAAATATTAGAGTAAGTACATTATTTTAGCTTTACCTTCAACGACATACTTTTCATTTCTTTTATTTGTCGTTTACAACAATTGAATGCCTGATTCTGTAATAAGTTACTACAGATAAACGACATGTTTCACATAAAATTAAAGAAACATCTGTGACTCAACTTCGCGTCTTTTTCAATTTCTCTATAACGTTTGGTATCAGGGAAATGAACAAATTGAATGGAGTAAAGCATATGTTGAGAACAGACGTGTGTTGTTATTTCTTCAATACACTCGTAATAATTTTGTCAAAACGTTAAATTTGATCAAATACAATAAAGGTTGATTAAAAATTAAAATGCAAAGACAATAAGGATTTCTAATCTATTAAGATGTAATTAAGTATAAGTTTAAAAGTTTAAATATAAGTAGTCCCAATTAAATTTAATAAAATGAGAAATCTCACCACTGGGCGTTTTAGAAAAAAAGTGCGATTCGAAAGGACTCGATTCAAGACTCTCTGGAGAGTCCAATTGAAATACCCAGATAGATAGTTCTGCAGAATTGTATTCTCTACCGATCAGTGTGCTCATCAACGACTTTGCCCTTGTTAAATTTTTCAGGAAAGCCTTAAACCTGACACTGAGAAGTGGTTTTGTTATTTACACTTAGACAGTCGAGAAAATTCATCCGTTACTTTGACCCTAAACGAGTAGATGAACTACTAAACTTGACTAAGGAGCAAATGAGTTGGACCATCGGAATATTTACTGGACATGGTAAATTCAGATATCATACTGTCTAGAGGATCAAGAAACTGCGGAGCATTTATTGTGTGACTGTAACGCACTTATTCATAAAAGGAAACAAATCCTTAAGGAATACTACTTAAACCCACCTGACTTGGATGGATATAAGCTATCAAAAATTTATGAGTTTCTAGATAAAATTGGAATAGTGAATGAAACTGAATAGATGAGGTTGTGAGCCTAGTAGCTTACAACCCTTGGGCCTTCCTCGATTTATATCGAGGTGACCAGATTGGACTCTTTGAGACCGCGGTGGTGCCCTTGTAAAACCTAACCTAACCTAACTATTTACACGGAGAAAAAATTGGAAAATAGAAAATATTAAAAGTCAGGATAAAAGTCGTTGATGACACCTAGAACGTGTCGTGGAGAGTTCAGGGGGTCTAAAAAACCTTCCTCGAGGCTGCCAAGGTCATTGATGACGTCGTTAATACCTTCAGTTTAATACTGGATTCGAACTCACGTCACTTAACCAACTCGGTTAACGAGCTCTGTTCATATTAATTGTATTAATATTTCCTATAATTAATACGAAAATTTATTTAAAAAAAACCAAATCAAATAGATATATTTTTAAGCCTTAACTATATCAAATTTTACTCATGAGAAATTTTTGATTGTATAACCCTACTACGTATTTTAATCGTCTAACTTCTATTTTTGTGCAAACACATGATTATTTCATTAATACCACGATTCTTTCAATACTATCAACATTCACAAACAAAAAAAACAGCACCATGTGGTAATTAAATTTAGTGTAAAAAATTGCACACGTACACGCGCCATTCATTCACCCAGCCACAAGACCCATAAGAAATAATGCTGTAACATAGCATTATATGCACCCATTTTATTTACCTATATATATAACGAATAACGAACGTGCATAATGCGCTGAATTAAATTAATCTCTATATTAAGCGTGTGTTACGTGGAAAATACCCTCCTGCTTTTTTTTATCGTGCTCACGAAGAATAAATGTTAAACTTTTTAATTCAATTTGTGTCCCATTCATACATTTTCAGATGTATCCTACAAAAAAAGAGTAATTCAAACGTGTATGTGACGAAAAAATGGTTTGTTATTTCAATAGCGTTAAATGTTTATAAAAGTAACTTAAATTTAAAGCTTATTTCATTGAGTTTATTTTTAAAGTAATCATTTTAAATATAAAACTGCACTCATTTCACAGCTTAAAACTTATTAACTTTTCTTTCGCTTCATTTAAATTCAATTAACTTTCTCAATACAAATCACTAATCTCATTGCTTGTTAAAAATTTTAAATGAGGAAATTTTTTACTTTTACATCTTTGGAATAGGAAGAACATTGAAATATGAAACCATGATGCTCATGAAAAAGAAAATGTTTCATTCAATAAGATGGATGACCATGATTTATTACAAATTATCTCAACACCAGAATGTTCTCCATTTCAAAGTTAAGTTAACACCTCGATGCTTATTTTTTTCTATATATTTTATTAGAATTATTACTTTATAACGTTTTAACGTCTTACAGTTGTTGTAACTTGAGAAATTTTAATGTGAGAACATTTTTTCTTAATTAGACAATTCATTACTATCAACGTCACAATATTCATTTTTATTATTTAATTTTTAACAACACAATGAAGTTTTCAGCGGATATTTTTTTTCACTGGTGATTTCAAAGAAGAGAAATAAAATCATCTTCATCTTAAAGTGGGTGGACATCAAATAAATTGAAACATTTGTTTTCCAATTTTCACCCTTAAAAATGTTAAAACGATTTAACTTAAAAAAAAAATGAAGAAAAAATTTATATAACAAACAAATTTAAATTGACAAGAGAAAGGTGTTACAACTTTTTATTTTATTTATGGTAATAAATATTGTAGTGGTCGGTAACTTTTTGAATGGGTATTGTAAATATATAAACACCGACATGCGGCATTATAAAAAGGCCATGATTCATTCAAACTATTAGAAAACTGAACCTTTTTTTATTACATTACGAATAAAAAATGCTAAATTTCCCTTTTTCAGAGGTATTTTTTTTGTAGGTAAACGTTGGCCTTCTATCTGTAGGCATACCATTTTAAGCGGGACAATCTCGATTTTTGAATCTATGTCCTGATTGCCGATTTGTCTTTTATTTACCCCGATTTTCCTGATATGACCTCTTTGGGTTATAACAAATTAATGCCGAAATTATATTTTTTATGATTAAATAATTTTCACTTGAATTCTTGTAATAATCTTATTCTACATGTTAGTAATCTTGAATTGATCCTAGTCTTGTTTCACAAACCAAGTTAATTTAATTTTATTTTATTTAAATAAATATTTTTGTTGTCCATGTCTCTCACTTTCCACGTGCCAAAATGATGTTTTACTTTTGACAGCTGTCATTTTGGGTTCCTACTAGGCCTGTATTATTGACAATGAGTATGCAGATCGATAGAGAATCAAAAAATGCAGCGTTTTGTATCTGGGTTTTTCGATTGGACAATCCAGAGGGCGCTGAGAGCTGATTTTGTGATTTACACGAAGAAAAAAGTTCAAAAACAGCAAAGAAATAGAAAGTCAGGGTAAAAGTCGTTGAGCACACTGCGACGGTGTCGGTGAGGGTCCTTGGGGTCCGAAAAATCCTTTCTCGAAGCTGACAAGGTGGTTGATGTGGTCGTTGATAACTTCAGTCTAGTAAAAACTGAATAATTTTTAACTGTCCCGCTTTTTGCTTTCAAATCCCGATTTTTCATTTCACTAGTCCCGATTTTTCACCGAAAGTACCTGGTATTCCTATCTATCTGTAAAAAAAAGTTTGAATAAAAAGAAGAAAAAGCATTTCAAATAATATATTATTTTCTTTTCATAAACTCTTGTCATTTTTTTCCACATAATAGTTTCTATTATATTTGTTCATTCAAAAAAATAAATTATAACATTTTCATTGTTTATGGAAAAATATGATTCAAAGGAAGAAAAATAATTCATATTACAATGAAAACTGTAAAAAAAGTGTGATTTTATTGTTTTTATTCATCGAAATTTACAATGCTTGTTTGTGCTAATTATGTAATTTAGATGATTAAATGACTTTGAAACCGGAAAAGGGTTAATTTTTAATGAATGTCTCTACGCCTGAAATGGAATTTTTTGTCTTCTTATTTCTGGCACACTTTACTATAATTTTTTTTTTGTAAATTGTGGTTCACAGTATTCTTTTAATTTTAATAGCTGTTGCTCTTTTTGGTCATCTTATAATTTTAAACAAAGAGAAGTTAAATAGAAAATTATGATAATTAAATGTCCTTTTTTTTCATTTATTCATGGTTTTTATGATGCAATGTGAACTGATAAAATAGAATTTGATCGTATCATTGCCAAAAAAAAATTCTAATGAATTTGATAAATTCGCTGAAAATGTTTAAAGTGCTCTTATTTGCATCTAGTTCATTGCTTTATAAATTAAATAAACCATCAGTCATCTTCGATTGAAAAGCAATAAATTCATTATCACTCTACGATGAATAAAGAACTGCTATGCAAAAGTATGAATAATAATAAATTATGGTAATCCGATTACAAGATGATCGATAGACCATCATAAAAATACCATGACCACTGATATAAATAAAAAAGACGTTCCTAAAAGCAATCAATTATTATTATTTTTACACTACATTATAAGATTAAAGGTATCTTGTTTGTGTTTGAAAAATAAATATCATTTTCACTTCACATAAAAACTTTCTTTCCAACATTGTTCAGCTTCCATGAAAACTTTAAAAAGTATTAAATTAAAGCATATGCTTTCAATCTTTTAAATTTTTTTTGAAGGCTCGCATATTTTTACATGAATCACGTATTCACTTGGCATAAGGTACTACCACATAAGTCTGATCATAAATGTTAGTAATATGATTCATTACTATACTTATTTTAACGGTCAAGTAGTTTTACAATTTATGCATCATTCTTGTGAATATATTTTAGTTCCATGAAAATAGAAAAAAAACCCTTAGATTGTCGTAAAATATTTTCAAAGGAATAAATATTTTATTTTCTAAAAATATGCGTAATAAGTAAACGTTGTTAAGGTTGATTGTTGAAGAAATTTGTTTTTTCTATGAAGTAAATTGGAAAACGGTGATTTATTATTCATATTTTCCTGTTTTTATTGCATTTCGAAAGAAAAAATGCACTATTACAGACGGTTTGTTCACCGTCACTGATCGCTATCCATAACTTCGGAATCGTCCATCAGAGCGAAGTCCATCGGTTTTTCTGTAAAATAAAGAGATTATAGGGATAATTTATAACTTATTAGTTTTGAGATTGAGCTCCAGAGCCTTCAAAGCCTGAAAACCGTTAAAAACCGTTAATAATTTTAAAAAGTTGCTTTTAAAATAAATAAAAAAGTTTTTTATTGTTGCATAGATGAAAATTCAAAATAGTGGGATCTTTAAAAAATCATAATGGCGGATTTTTAAACATAAATTTTAATTTTATTGAATGAAACTAGTTCAATCGAAATGCGCTTCTCTAAATCGCCCAATAGTTCGAGTTTCTCATTTTTAGGGCATTTCGTAAGAAAAAATCTACTATTACAGACGGTTTCTCCGCCATCACTTAAACACTCTGTCCCACATTTAGCTTCATAACTCCATAATGGTCCGTCGGACCATTTGTAGGATAGAGGAGCTCATGACGATTATTAATAACTCATTAGTTTTGAGATTGGGCTCCGGATTTTGGCTCCAGAGCCTGAAAACTGTTAAAAAACGGTTAAAAAGTTTGAAAAATAACTGTTACGTTTTGTTGGAAGAAAGAGCTTAAAAAATGAACTTTAACTCATTAGCTTTAAGATTGGGTTCGAAAGCCTCCAAAGCCTGAAAACGGTCAGAAGCCCAAATTTTCCCAAAATGTTTAATTTTTCAAAATTTCAGAATGGCAGATTTTTTTGAAAATTTTTCAAAACGGCAGGATTTTCAAAAATGACGGTTTTTAATGAAACGAATCCCATCAAAATGCACTTTTCTAAATAGTCCAGTGGTTAGAATTTCTCATTTTTTTTAATAGGATTACTTTGATATTATTCCGTGGTCTAAATCCTATTTCATGAATTTTTACACTATGTTTATTTTTAATCCTTGCATATTTCAGTTATTTCTGGTTGTTAATTAAACACAAAACAAATCGAAAGGATTTTTTAACACGTTTGAATATGAATTTATTTATGATTCCCTTAAAATCCTGACGAAACTTTTATTCGTTTTTTTTTAGATTTCATTTTGAATTGAATCACTCTAAATTGTATCACTTGTTAGATGTGTAATCAAAATTTTCAGCAATCAGAAGCGGATTGGTCATACGGGCAATCTGGCAAATGCCAGAAAGGTCGCAGTCGATCGTTTTGCATGAGTTAAGTTTATCGTAAATTCTAAAGAAAATCATACAGAATGCCAGAAAATCATACAATGTTTCATTGTTGTAATATTTTCAATCAGGTACAATAATAATCGTTGCAGCACTTTTTGATACGGTTAAAGAAATATTTTTGAAAAATGTCAAAATTTTTCATAAGATACATTTATATAAATTGATAACTTTCTCCTCTGTATTGAACTACCAAAAATATTTCAATGAAATTCTATACAAAATTTACCATAACTATGAAAAATTATGTCTGTCAATAATAAATCCTTGGTCTTATCAAATTTTACAAGAATAATTTTTCTTCTTCCATTCAAGTAGTTTATTAGTCTATGGTAAATTTTTACATGTATCAATTTTTCCTCTTCATAGTTGTTTACTAATTTTTTTATGAATTTCAAGTACCTTTTTTGCTTGTATATGATACGAAATGTACGAAATAAAGTAAAAGAATGGTTGCTTGTAATTTTGAAAAATGATGTTACGCGTTTCAGATCATTACTCTTTCGATGTTTGTTTAGATTTTTACGCATATCTGGTAAATATTTGTCTTACAATGTGATATTATTTTGGTGATCTGTAAAACCATTTATCAAAAATTCACCTAACTTAAAAATGTCAGCTTTTTGAAAGAAACACATTCCTACCTTTTCATATTAAGGTATATTTTATATAAAAAATTAAAACAAAAAAACGACACAAAAAAAAATTCGTTTCGCACACATGTTGCTTGCCAATTTTTAAACAATTTATATTCGATTAATGCAAATTTACATCATCATCATGTCATCATTCAATTGTGCGAATTGCGTTATTTTCATTTCACTATGTATTATGCGTAGAATGTTATAATTTCCATATTGTAAACACCTCACTCTGTTACTTGCCGATACACATAAATTTCTCATTTTGAATTTTTGTGATGTTGTCATTTTTTTTTATTTCATTACTATTTTTTTCAGTTTTTTTCTGATATTAGATTTTAAATTGTTGACGAAAACGAAACCTGAGCAATTCAAATGAGTGTTAAATATTGTTTCATTCTGACTGGGCATAGAAAACAGAGTATTGTTTAATATTAGGCTGTGTCGTGACATTATAACTTATAGAAAAAATTTTAAATTCGTGTTTGTACACTCTAAGTTGAAAACGCTTCGTAAACAACCCCCATAATATGCATTGACAAAAATAGTGCCCATAATACTCGAAATTTTTACCCAAATTAACCCAAATTCGTTAAAAATTACTTTCATCAAACGCTCTGTAAGCGTCAATCAAAAATTTCTGTGTGTGGACCAAATCAATTGGTACTACGAGGCGTTTTCAGCTTCAGTGTATCATTTGTGAGAATTTAATGATTTATAAGGAAAGTATGTAATTGCATACAATTTTGGACATCCTAATATACTTTTTATGAAACAAAGATTGTTTACTGCTAACATCTACTCTATTTGCAGTCATTCATGTGTGTGATAACCATTTGACTTGTTCACTCGTTGTTTCGTGTTATGTATATAAAATTTGTGTTCAGTTTGCAGTTTAAACAAGAAAACAAGCAACTAGACAGAACAAGCAAGATTCAATGTTATATTGATTTGAATTGTTTTGCATTTTATTGTTGACAAATATTGTGTACAACAAAAAGAGAGGTATTTTCCTTTTTCGTTTTAGGTAGTGTGGTGTGAAAGAATATTATTGTCAATTTAACACATGTGATTCGTGATGGTTATTTATTCTGTTGTTATATTCAATCGAGGTGATACAGAGGTAAAACATACGTTTTTTCATTGATGAAATTTTATGAAATATTAACAATCAATATGGTGTGTTTGGTAGTGATACACAGAATATAAATTGCAAATTAATTTCATTGAATTTTGACCACAATTTGATTAAGACAAGTGTCCTTCTGGCTGCTTCATACAAATTTTATGATACTAAGTGAATATAAATGAATAAATAATTTTTATTTAAATTCAAAACCATTAAATCACTGTAAAGTAATTGAGTTTCATTTAATTTTAGCCTATATTGTTCACAAGGGCCTAATAGATAGTAATTTTCCACAATTTTGCTTTTCTTAACCTCGCCATAAAGTCATTTAAAAAATCTGCGCTTTAAATATATTCAATGTAATAACCGTTTTTGTTATTCATTTACAGCCATTAAACCATTTGGTGAATGAGATTTTCATTTTTATCATTAAAAAAATGCTTCTTCACCCCTCTTCATCGTCAATAAAACACTTATTTTTTGTACAACATTAAATTAAAAATATTTTGACCCTTTTTTTAAATAAAAAATTTAAGTATCTTTAATTGTTATGATTTTTAGTATCACACATCTTTATATTAAAATGAATTGTATACAAATTTCATACCACAGATTGTTTTATTGACAGTTATTTAATTTTAAAAATGAATAGAAATACACTTGTTCCATTAAAATCAGTAAAATTTATTATAGATGATAAAAATGAGGTTTCAAATTACCTACAAATATAAAGATCATAAATTTTAAATCGCTTCAAAATCAAAAAATGTTTCATTTGGGGCATTTTTTAAGCCATTAAGTCCCTGTTTTTAAGTAATTCTGGTGCATCAGGGGTTTATTGTAAAATAATAGAAATTTTTGAGGTTTATATGCATCAAGTACTTCAATAGTAAAGTTTTAAAAGTTTAAAAGAAAGTAAGCCACAAATAAAGTTTTACATTTTGTGAAAACCAATTTTCAATAAGTTTAAAATAAAAGAAATATGTTATTAAGTATCCCTCAAAGGCATTTTTATTTAAATATTTAAAACATGAAAACTATTTTGCTAATGTAATAGTCAAATGAAGTAATTTTTATTAAAGTCGATTTTAAATTTGTATAAATTACTAATACATAAATAATTTAAACATTTAATTATGTTCTAAGCTTATTAAAATAGTTGCTAACTGATTGCTTTACTGATAATGAATAAATATTTGAATGTCGCACTAAAAATTCACAAAATTGGTATCATAATAATTTTGAAATTATATTTCAAATCCTTTATACTGAATAACGTCTTTTGTTCGGCCAACAATAAACAAAAAATTATCATTATCAAAGTAACCTATATCACCAGTATGAATCCAGCCTTCAGAATCTATAGTTTCTTTATTCAATTGATCATCTGAACTATAGCCAATAAAATAATAAACTGGTTTAATGCAAATTTCTCCTTCTTCTTCTGGACCTAATTTATTTCCTGTTTCATCAATAATCTACAAAAAAAATAGTAAAGTTTTTGTATTTTACAATTCAAAATGTAAAGTTTACCTTAAATTGATTTTGATTAACTGGTCGCCCAACCGAATACTCTTTAGAAATTGGGTAATTTATGGTTGCAGTGCCGCCAATTTCCAATAGACCATAACTTTGAACTACCTTTCCATTTAACAGTTGATTCTCTACATTTTCTTTTAACGTTTTCATCAAAGCATCTCCACCGGTTTGAATCAACTTAATAGCTGAGAGATCTGATGATTTAAAATCACGTGTATCAGCGATAGATGACAAATGTGTTGGTGAAATAAATAATTTAGTAACTCTATATTTTTCTATCAATTTCAAATAAATTTCAGCATTAAATGTAAGTTCACTAATAATTCTCACTGCACCCACAGCAACTCCAGACACTAAATTACATATCATACTAAATAAATGAATTGAATGTGACAATATAAGTGTATCATCTTGGTTGATTGCAATGGATCTTATCATCTGGGAAATGACCATTGCATGAGATAACGATACACATTTTGTGATTCCAGTTGATCCAGCTGTAGTTAGAATTAGAGCAGGAGTTATCTCTGTATTTTCGATAACTGCTGAGGTATATGAATGTGTGTTAATATCAAGCGATATGGATTGAAATAAAGGTTGTATCGATAATTCGTTATCTAAGTTAATAATATTTGAAATGTGGCACAATTCTTCCAAAGCTTCTTTAATATAGGGTTTATTGAAATTCTGACAAAAGATCAACTTTGGACGTGTTTTTTGAATTATTTCTTTAAATTTTTGTGTTTCATTGTCTGGATTCACTGGGTTGACTACTAATCCAGCAAAAATGCATCCACAAAATAATGATGTTAAATTTGAAATATTTCTACAAGAAAAAGTTACCACATCCCCTGGTTTTAAATTCAATTTTTTTAAGTTTTCTGCTACACGAATGCTATATTCCAAGACATCTTTACTCTTCAAAGTAACATTATTTTTTGTATAGATTTCTGATAATTTATCTGATGTATTTTCGAGTCCATGTAATAAAATATCTCCAAGACTAGCATTGGGATTAAAAATCGAAGCTTTTTGTGGAGCACTCCAAATTTTTGTTTTACAATTGTACAAATTAAATTTCGACATCCTCACTAAAGAAAGAGTTGTATCGAACTAAAAACCAGTTTATATTATTATTATATTTTGAAATTCTGTGTAATCAACAAACACGTGTTTCAGAATTGTATTAGTCAAACATAGTTTCAGTTTCTTTAGTTGTATGAGTAATGAAACTAAAAGTGTCTGATATTTTTTTTGTGTGTACAAATTTGTATAGTGTACTATTATCAATGTAGTAGTGTAAACAATTAAAATCTGCAAAAAGCCGGTATATGAATCGTCATGTAAATATAAAATAAAATATAGATTAATGACGTATAATTTTGTGTGGAAAAAAAATTTCAATGAACATACGATACCTGTAGCGAATTTCAACGAAGTATTGAAGATAGTTCGTCAAATATAATTAGGGTCTTCATAATTCAGTTAAAAAAGTTAGATTCGCGTAAATTTAACAAATTTTTATGCGTAATTAATGAAACCTCTATAGTAAAAACAGAATGAACTGAATTATTCCACTATTTGACGAATGATGTTAGGCATTTCGTTCATTTGCACGATGAAATATAAATTGAAATTCAAACTTTTATCTAACATATTCAAAAATATGTCTTTTTTGACATTAGTACTGCATGCAAATGACATATTTAAATTTTGAATTGTAAAAATTAAATTACTTCTCAAAAAATGATAAACCAATTTTGTGGATGATTAAGCTGCTTTAAACCTTTTGTAAATGTAAAAGAAATATTTATACAGAAATAAGTGTTGCAAAAAGTTTTTAGTTTCAACTTTATTCTCTTTTGTCTCTATCTCTTTTCATGCATGCCCGCAGCATTCTGTTACAGCAATGACAGGAAAAGTTAGAAATTAAATTTTGACAAATTTCACCATATCATTTTTTTCATATTTAATATTTTTGTTTAGAAATTTTATGAAAACATAAAGATAACTATTTTCCTGGGATTTAGTACATATTACATTGAAAAAACTTTTGATCCTTTTGTATCAACAAACGACACTTATAATAGATGAACATTAAATAAAACAGAGAGATTACATCTTGATGTATGTCCAAAAAATTAATTTTTTAACAGTGAATGTATATTATTATAATGTAAATGGCCTTAATCATAAAACATGAATTATATTCATGTTAAAAGTTACATGTTATGTTTAAAATTTCCTCAACTTTTAAAGCGGTTTTAATGGAGCATAATAGTTTAAATTTAAGGGAAAAAAAATAGTTTTGAGTTTTGTTTTTATTTCAGGAAAAAAAGTAACTACATTTAAATTAGGTATTGCACTTGCGCAGCTTGTTTACCTGACAACATTGGCAAATTTATGAGTTTCTCAGGTGTAACTCCACCCACATTGAATACACGAATATGAAAAGGACTAGTATAATAACTTTTTTTTAAATATAAATTATTAATTTCATTTACTTATATCAACAGGTTATAAATTCCAGAATTATACTTACTTTTGACTTTTTAGACGAATATTGTTAATTGTTTTCTATTCAAATTCGTTTTTAGAGCATCTAAGATCAGATCAGATTTCTAGGACGGTCCCAGAAGAGAACCAGAATTCAGACCTACAGACGGGTTTATGGTGCATACCAATTATCATCATAGCCACCATAAGAAGGAACCAAATCTAGAGAAACAACTAAAAAAACGAAGTCCACTAGACCTGATTCTGAACTGAAAGTGACCACACCTTCTCAGAAAGCTAAGCAGGGCAGACACCTTCACTTTTGTGATGAAATCAATACTGGGAAAGTACTTACCCATCGTGATACCACGCAATCTGGCTTGCTTGAGACATGCACAAAGCAAATGTGCAGCAGCCTCTGCCCGTTAAGAGCAGAATTTGCACATTGGATCTCTTGAGTCAAAATGACTGAGATGAAAGTCTAGAGTACAATGACCAGTAAACATACCAACTGTTTGTTTATATTCGTTGGAATCATATGAATAAATAAAGTATAAACGGATGATCGGTCTTTTAAACACACATTCATTCATTACTAATTGTTTTTTTTTTATCTCAAAATGAAAATTGAATTTTAATATGATTTTAAATGAACACCGTTTTCACTGGCTTAGGGCCAAACTATGTAAATACCTTTTTAAAATATAATAATAATAATTTTATTTTAAGAACAATTATTGATTTCCATTGCAATACATATCTTAAAAATCTCAAATAACTGAAAACAAGTAAAATGATCATTTTATTTTTGTTAT
Source organism: Culicoides sonorensis (assembly GCA_900002565.1). NCBI lineage: Eukaryota > Metazoa > Arthropoda > Insecta > Diptera > Ceratopogonidae > Culicoides > Culicoides sonorensis. The sequence continues at coordinate 137,054 of LN483545.1, forward strand.
TTTGTTTTGTTTTATGTGAACACAAAACATCATTATTATTAATATTAGTTCAGATTTAACCTAAATAGCGTTGCGTGAAAATTATCTTGCGGTAGGTCGCTTTTTCAAATATTAAAATAAAGACATCATTTCATTTCTATAATGAATTACAACACATAATTTCCATAATAAAAATAATCATATGAATGTAGTGTAATAAATTTTAACCTGGCAGAACTCAAAACACATCAGTTGATTGTAGTGTTTAAAAAAAACCTGTGTAATTTTTATTAAATAAAAAAAAGTAAAAAGCAAAACGTAGATCAAAGCAATATTAAAATATCTGCTTTTTCACAGAAAATTGTTTCACAAATTACTTAATTATTATGGAACATGTGTTTTCTGGTGTACATACCTGCAAAAATTTTTGATTTTTATGATTTATTATAAAAATTATTTATTTGATAAATATTTTAACACTCATCATGATCTTTATTTAGAAAATCAAATTCAAGAAAAACATGTCTGTGTTCAAATAAATTTTCATGATAATTATTTATTCAATTATATACTTTGAAGGTATGTGAACATGAACATGTGAAATCAAAATTCTAGACTTACACAGTAATTTATTCCAATTTATTTCAAAAAATTCATTCTTTTAAAAAAAAAAATCAAACAGGTAAATATAAATTACATAAATAATGATCATTAATGTGTCACATATTTCGGGGAATTCGAGTAAATATATTGATGTTTATTTATAAAACAAATGTCAGTAAATTTCTCTGTGACATATTATGCCTTGTAGTGTTGGAAAATAAAAAATGTGAGTACAGGTGTCACGCCGCACATTCAAACTGAAGAAAAAATTTATAAATAAATAAAAATTAAATAAAAAGAACTAAAGGATTAAAATAATAATACCAAGAGATTTGTTCGAATTCTTTACAGGTGATTTATTAACAATTAATTGTGGAAAATTATTTTATTTTTTTCATTTTCATTTCAGTCGAATTTCAACACAAATCGTGTTAAAAAAGAGAAGAATTTTGTGAAATTTAATTGAATTTAAAATTACATTTAATTTTCTACTGTTTCACATGTTGGACAAGATTTCACACTTCATGTGGCACATTTCATGCTTGTTTAAATAATTATATATTATTCGATTATCTCACAAACACTATTTTAAACGACAACAACAGACAACGATTCTTGTATTCGATAAAACTGTAAAACAGAGTGTACGCGTCATTATAAAATAAAGGCAAACATGATATTAACAAGAAAATTTCCATTCGGGGTGAGTATCAAAATATTTCCATATTCAATATTACTCCTAATTTCCTACCCCAATTGCTTATCCTATATCATTATGAATATATGCATATATGGAATGTTTGAATAGAGAAAACAATCAACCTTAATCGATGATGTAATCCATCACATCAGGTTAAACATGGGATGAAAATGATCAAATTAATATTAGTCATATTATTTTATTAGATATATGTGTTGTATACTTTGGATGCTTGTACATTGTCAAAATCACTTGAATATTTAATCAAATGATTGACGCAGTTTGTGTTTAAGACTTTGTTGTTTGAACATTGCAAATTATATCATTTATTGAAAATGATAAATATAATTATGAAATTATTATTATATTAATTAATTGGTAATTATTAAACTATTGAATTCAAAGCTAAGTAAAAGGTAGATTGCAATTGAAATCAACAATGAATAAGTAAGTTTTAAATCTTATATCAATTTATCGTAATATTTTTTTTTCTCATCTTTATTAATGTGTAAATCTCTATTTTAACATTTACCGTGTGATTTGAACTAAATTTCATACGATATACGATGGTGAGAAACGTGCCCGTCTGCCTGGAGCCATTTGCTTTACTCTCCCTTATACTTTGAAAAATTTTCTTCACCACCTTGAGCTATCATATGTTAAAGCAGTATATATAAGTACAATACAAAATATTAAATATCAGCAAGGTATTGCATTGTGTATATATTGACAAAATAAATGAAAATAGGATATTTGTGAGTGTAATAATAATAATCGTAATATTATATTCATCCCGTTCTTGAAATTTTTCCTCAACTTTGTGTATTGATGTTGTTGAATCGAGAATTTTATAACATTTATGATTACGAATGATGAAACTATTATAAAGTTGAACGGTTTTATTACATTTTTACTTTTGAACGTTATTATACTTATTATTTTGATTTTTTTATACTTTATAATTGAAAATCATAGGCATTGTAAATCAGACTCAATTTCCAGGACAATCTCCACAGAAGAGAACTAGCACTCAGATCTGCAGACGGGTTCATTGTGCAAACCCATTTAACATCATATCTGATGAAGAAGGAACCAAATTTAGAGAATAAACTAAAATAATAAGAAGTCCTCTGGATCTGATTCAGTTCAGGAAACACCGTTTCAGAAAGCTAAGCAGGGCAGACACCTTCAGTTTTATAATGGAATCATGACTAGGAAAGTACTCACACAGCGTGATACTACGCAATCTGGCATGCTTGGGACTTACACAGAGCCGATGTGCAGCAGTCTCTTCTTGTTCACAGCAGCATTTGAAAATTAGATCTCGTGAGTCAAAATGACTGAGGTAAATGTCTAGAGTAAAATGAGGAGTGAACATACCAACTACAACTCTGAGCTCAATACGGCTCAATCTGATCAGTTGCCTAGATAAACTAGAATCAGGTTCCTTGATAAAGAGGCGATTGAAGGTATTATAACTTTAATAGTCCATTCAAATATTCGTTCAACCTAAAATATACAAAGTTACTTAGCTGGCTATACAACCAATTACTTAGTCAAACCATGTTGAAGGATCTGTTCCCAGTGCTCTCTATCTTGCGCCATTTGTTGCCAGTTTTGAACTCTTAACGTCGTCTAGCAGAGCCTAAGTCCTTATTTCGCTTCCATTTCGTTGCCGATATAGTCCTCCTGTCTTTTTCTCCTTCTTCTTTCGTCACTTGCTGTTTTTACGAGATAGGGTTGTGATCCCTACTTTCAACCCTCTTCCTTTATCCTGGCTTATGATAGCCAGGACCCAAGGAACCCTTCATTGCTCCTATGTAGGAGTTCTTAAAATAACCTAAAACATAAATATAGAATAATGAAAGAAGCATCACCTTTTATCAGTACCATAAGTCTTACATTGTGTACCCAAACTATAAAAAAATGTATTTTGCATACTATTCAATTTTTTTTTTCATCCAATTTCAATTTGGACAACAGACCTTTCAAATGACATAGAATTTCTGTTAAAGTTACAACATCATAAAATTTACCATCTATTCAAAGATTATGATAAATATGTCGCCACAACACAGACTTCGATGCAGAAAAAAAAGAAAATAATATAAATAATAATACTTTGATGTCCATTGTACTGGCCTCATTTTTCTCCTTTTGTATGTTTGCACGTATGATTTTCTTCTATTTTATTACAGTACAAAAAAAAATATAACAATAAGAAAAGAAAAATGAGACACAATAAACTTACGGCAAAATACAGGAGAAAGGATATGCAAATGTTTTTATATGAAAATAAATGTGCTTGGCAAAAACTTTTATATATTTTTGTGTTTTATATTTCATTTTTGTTTGTTCTATTGTTCAAAATCAAATGGACCTTCAAAGTAAAACATCTTTTAATGGATTGTATCACATTTTTTTATATCTTATGATACAAAGTACGAGGTGTTTCATTCATGGTTGAATCAAAGCAAAAACCTTTAAAGTTAAAAGATATTTTTTTAATTTATAAAAGTGTCATGATATCAATAGCTACAGTAAACATTGACTTGACAGACACACACTTAAAAAAAATATATGAAAGATTTCAAACTAGAACAGAAGCTAATCAAAATCCTGAAGTATCAAGATATTTTTACAATAGTGTGAACTATGTGAATGTCTCTCTTGTTGATTTTATTGATATGGAAGTTAACGCCAAAAAACTGATATCACAGGATCACTCATCATCGAGGAAAAATCGAGGGAGTTCAAATCTCTCGGTGAGTTTACTGATTAAGTCGTTGATTGTTTCGATATCAGCTGTTTCATGCAGTTCAGTAGTAGTGTTGTCATGTGTTGCGTTGAGAATCATTCTGAGAGTTTTGTTTTGCTTCAGTCGTAATTTTTTTCAAGTGTGTCACATCTAAGTAACAGTAAATTGGGCACACATAAGTTAATATTGGCCTCAATGCCACTTTGTACAACAATATTTTGTTAATTTGGTTGAGTCGTGATCGCCGATTAAACAGAGGGTACAGGATTCCGACAGTTTTGTCAAATTTTTTAACAAGCATATTAAATATTCGACCCGAAAGTCAGCCTTTTATCAAGAAGCATACCGAGGTATTTTACATGATTGTCTGCTTATGGAGTGTCGATGCTTTGGATGCGTAGTGAAAGCCGTGGGATCTCTCTAGTAAGTCTTCTAGTGAAAAATATTGCTTGGCTCTTCCATTCATCAAAATAGGCGAGATAATTCTTCATTGTTGTGCGAAGAGATTGTGTTATTTGACCACGACGTCTTGATGAAAGAAGCAGGCTATAACTTGAAAAATCTTTGTTAAATTATAATTTCAATTTAATATCTTGCAAAACATTTGTAAGAAGAAGTAACATAAAAAATTAAGCTCTCTCAAATAATTATTTTCTTACAAATCGTCCGAAACTAATTTTGATTGCTAATACTGAATGATTGTAAGATGAGAATTTAATCCAAAAAAAGCTTTTGATACACTTTTCTTTTACTTTTTTATGTTCTTTTTTAAGTGAAAACTCAGAAAGGAAGCAGAAACTCAACAAGGCAGACTAATGACAAATTCACTTAACGTGTTTCCTTTCTACTTTATTATTTTACATTTACATTAAAGACAAGTGTACACAACAGTGACACACTCCTCGAACATATTTATTTTTTTTCTTATTTTATCTTTTAGAATAAATTAGCTTAAAGGTACGAAACGTAAAATAAATTTTCTTTTATTTTTCTTCTATTACTTTATTTCACTGTACTGTAAATCTTCTGTGGAAATTAGTAAACTAAGCCACCGTAAAAGAAAGAAAGCTTAAAGATATTAAGCTTTATTTATTTTTATTAACCTATGTTTTGTCTTTATTACCTTATCATCACTGAACATCTTGTCTTATTAAAATAAAAAGTTATTTTTTTTATCTATTTTGAGATGAAAATTGATTTTTTTTTCGGTTGATAAAATTAATTTACTTAGAATTAAGTGGTTGCTTTCTAAAAGAAATAACAATAAAAATGAATAGAAAAATCTCAATCAGATTGAACCAATTTATTGTTTTAAATAAAAAATTTAATCAAAATCTTCGATTCAATTACTACAATTTAGATTTTATTCACTTACAAATTTAAAATGATCAGAATGGGCAATCATGTGAAAAGTCTAAGTTATTTTAAAATTACTAAAAAGTTTCATTGAAAACCTCCATGAAATTGAATAAACTTCCTAAAATTCTAAAGAATTATAAGTAAGCATGTGACGAGCAGAAACAAAGTGTGGTAATTAAATCTTCAGTTTAACAATTTCCTTTACAATTGCATGCTTTTGAATTTAAACTTTCTTTACTTTAAATAAAAAGATAATGAAAGGACATAACGAAGTCAAATGAACATTCAAATTTATTTATTCAATTTTATTAACCAAAATTTTCTTTACATTGATACTTTCCAGGATAGTTGCTGTGCAATGCGATTTATTTATAATACTTTAATAAAAAAGCAATGACTTTTAATAAAAATTACTTTTAAATCAAGTTAAAATACGAATATTTATTGAGTTATTAAGATTTGTATTTATTTTAAAGGAGAAAAAATCATGTTTTAAGGAAATGACGTTTAAGATTTGAGAACCACTGTTTAAATGAAGATGAAAAAAAAAAATTGTCATCTTAATGTATTTAAATAAGAAGTTGAATAAGAGTTTTCCTTAAGGTTGTTCTTTCTACATGAACTAAAAGTTGTTGAAGAAATGTAAATATACATAAAAGAAAGAGGAAGTGCAAACAAATTTTAACATGATAGAGACAAACAAAAGCAGTGATCAGTAGATTATACAACATTTTATTACCTATTGAAGGAGAAAATCTGTCTTACTGTTTAGAAGCTACTATTAAACATCATCTTAAACAAACAAATAAAAGAAAGGGATGTTGTACCCCTACTACTACCTACTTTAAGTTAGTTGTTAAACTTTGGATTCTATTGAAAACTTGAGCTATAATATTTTTGTTTTCATCACAAACACTCACGTTGATACAATACTAAAACTTGTTAAAATTATATTTGTTTTTGAAACTTTATATTCATTCTTCTTCTTAAATATTATATTTATTAAAGGAAGTATAAGTAAGAACAGGATATCTTTTGTATACACATCAAAAAAACATACCTCATTGAAAGGAAAATGTAGTCGTTCAAATAACGAAAAAAAAACCATAATAAAGTAAAAAATTCTTGATATCAAACTTTGATCACCGTTCAATTATTTTACTATTATGCATTTTTTTACGCAAATCAGGAAATTTAATGTCAACTTTTAAAACTTAATTAAATGGAAAATTTTACAATATTTAAAAAAAATAGATTTATCTCAACAGTTTTGTAAAATCTAAAAATGTTATAAATAATATTTAGAAAAATGAGAAATTCTAGCCACTGGGCGTTTTAGAAAAGTGCATTTCGATGGGACTCGTTCCATTGAATAAATTTAAGTTTTATTTTTATTTTCAAAAAACAACGGAATTTTGGAAAAAATTTCAAAATGGCTGATTTTTTAAAAACTTTTCACAATGGTGGATTTTTCAAAATGGCGAAATTTATCAAAAAAATTCAAAATGGCGAAATATACCGCCAAAATATATTTTGAAAAAAAAATTTGTTGATAAATTCCTTAATTATAAAATTTTTTAGAAAAATCCGCAATGGAAATGTTTAAATTTTTTTTAAAACTCCACAATTTAGGTTTTTTTTTTAAAAGTTTTTCATTTTGGGAAAATCAAGGATTTTAAGCTTTTGACCGTTTTCCGACTCTGCAGGCTCTGGAGCCCTATTTCACAGCTAATGAGTTAAAGTTCATTCTTATTAACTCTTTAATCCAATAAAAACATCAGCAATTTTTTAAAATTTTTAACTTTTTTTAACGGTTTTTAGGCTTTGAAGGCTCTGAAGCTCAATCTCAAAACTAATAATTTAAAAACAATCCTTATGAGTTCGTTTCCCATACAGAAAAAACCTGACCTCACTTCGATAGACCATTCCAGAGTAATGGATAATGATTAGTGACAGACTTACAGAGTGACGGCGGACAAACCGTCTGTAATAGTGCATTTCTCTTACGAAACACACTAAAAAGGTACTGTCTACTCTAATCATACTCTTTTCAAACCGCAAATAAAAGGTATGTGTGAACGTTTTGCATTAATAATTTATAACTTCATTAGGACGACAATTATACTAAAATAAAATTGTTTTGTATGCATGAATTATTCAAGGATTTTAGGATTTCATTGATACACTGTGAAAATATGAATAGTTGTGTCTATTACAGAGCCACCCTAATCCTCTCAGACATTAACTCATTTCATTATTCTCATATTAAGCATCTAAAAAGCAAGTCTCTAACAAACACATCACATTAAATTATCAGATTCATAAATTTACTACCGTACTATAATATAGTGGAGTAATCTGAAAAGTAAAGTAGTTTACTCACATTTGCATATTTATCATGTAATCGTTTTTTTTTTGCTTTTATATTCTAGTGAGTGAGGAAAACCCATGTAGATTGAACATATTTTAAAAATTCTACGCATAATTGAAAAAAAGGTTCATTGATTTAATTAGAGTAAAAACAAAGCTTTAATGGAAATGTAATTGAAATATTTAGATTCTATAAATTACGCTTTAAAATGAACAAAGTTAACACAGATTTCTTTCGAGTCTTAAATTGTGTTCATCATCATTCAATTTACATGATTGTAACAAAATCCTCTTTTCCCAAAATAGAAAAACGACTCCTTCATTGCAAATCTTGATTTATGTCTAACCTAACATTGTACAACAACATTTAAGAGAGAGAAGAAGAAGAAAATGGAATGAAATATCATTTTTTATATGGAAGCATGTCTTCATGGTTTAACACAACTAGCACGTATTAATGTAAAACCTCAAACTGAAAGAAATATTTATCCGCTAGTACTTCGTTCTTTTACTCTGATGAAAGTAAAATAACACGGCGATTCAGGAGTGCACACACAAATAATAAATTATGCTCAGTTTCAACTTATTTAAACCGCATAAGACATTTTACATTTTATTTTATAATCGAATAAGAATACGAAGAAAAATGTTAAATGTCTGAAGAAAGAAAAAGGTACAACGAAATCCACTTTTCTTGCGCTTAACGAAGGATATAAATTTTTTATACTCAAAAGCTCCGATGAATTATGTCTCCTTATATGCGAAAAATTTATCATCTTACATAAAATTTAAAATAATAGAAGTGTTTCAAAACCAAAAAAAAAATATAGAATAATTGTTTCCAATATAAATTGTAACAAAATCCCTAATTATTTTCTACTTATTAGGATTTGAATTAATTCTGCTCATGATTCACTTTGACTAAATGCCACTTGTAACAATAAAATTAACTTTTATTTTTCATTTTTATATAAATACAATTTTTTTTCAGTTTATTTTTATTCGTGACACGTATTACCTTTGCCCTTTGGGAACAACACATGGAAGTATTTTGATGAAAAATCTTTCGTCTGTTGAGTAAGTTGTTGTTGCACACTATAATTTTATACATTTTATCTTCAAATAATGATGTTGTTTTTTATCCTGCCTTTGTTTCTTTTCTTAAAAATGTGAAGGTGATGAACGTTTATTATACAGCATTTTGATACTCATTGCTTAAGGGAATTTTCACCATGATGAACAATGACTGATAATAAAACAAATGATAATAAAGTAAAATGTATTTTTGAAAGAATTGGATTCTAAATTATTTTAAAGTAAAATCCTTGAATAGGTAAAATATATGTAAAATCTTACTTGTCTTTAAGAGTTTTAGTTGAGTGGTTCTCCGGGGAATTTTGTCTTTATATATTACCTCATTTACCTCTTTCCAAAAAGATAACACCGGAGCTTATTTTTTTTTTCTTTTAACTGTAAATAATGACAAAAGAAACAAAACATGATAAGTTAAATAAACAAAAATAATTGAGCAAACATAATACTCTTTGAATCACTTTAAATTAAGACTAGAAAAACTCACACAACCATAAAATAAAGGTATTAAAAGAGAAATTGTCCCGGTGCTGTGTAATAACCTTTTTTGTTGAATTTCGTAAGAAAAAATGCACTGTCATAGGCGGTTAGTCCGCCGTCACTCCCAAAGTCTGTAAGTCTGACACTGATTTCTATCCGAAATGGTCATAAGAAGAGATGGTGCTAAAGGATTCGTCAAAACTCATTATTTTTGAGATTGGCAGATTCCAGAGCCTTAAAAAAACCGTTAAAAACCGCATTAAAAAATTGAAGATTTGTTCTGTTGGATGGATGAGCTTTTTAAAATGAAATTTAGATCATTATCTTTGAGATCAGGCTCATTGATTGGGCTTAGGGATGAGGCTCCAGAGCTACCAGTGTCTGAAAACGGTCAAAAGCTCAAAATGTCACATTTTTTCAAAAAATTTCAAAATGGCGAAAATTTTTTAAATGGCGTAATTTTCAAAATGCCGGTTTTTTAAAAAAAAAAATTCAAAATCCAATGAAACGAGTCAAATCGAAATACACTTTTCTAAACCGGTTAGAATTTCCCATTTTTTTGAACTACTTGTGAATAAAAATAAAAATAAATTGCAAAATAATAAGAAAAATTCGTAAAAAGACACACAATATATATGACACAATTATTAAGGGAATTTGGTTAAAGCGTATAATTTACGTTGATTGCATATTTTTTTTGTTTGTGAAAATGAAGGGAGATTTCTCAACATATCAAATTAAATTATCTCTCTATTTAGATGAGACAATGAAAATGCCATTTAGTTTATTTTGTTTTTTCTTAAGTTCTTTTTGTTATCAATTACTTAGGATTTTATTACCACAATCTGAGGTATTTAATTCTATATTATTTTCTTTATTTCGTTTTGGTTTCAGAATTAAAATTACACCAAATCGAAGTTATATTTTCAAAAACTTGATTGAATCATCTAGATAAAGTAAATATCTTTTTGTCCAAACAACTGCAAAAAAAATTAAACGTCTTTTTCTTATACACTTAACTTGATTTCAAGATGTAAGAAAAGTGTATGATAGCGTAAAATGATTATACACAGTCAATAAAAATAATAATAAATACATTTACAAATAACGTGAGTTTGCAGTAATTAAGGGAATTTTCTTTTTAATTAACTTTTCCTTTCGAGTAAACAAAAAAATAATATTATACGAACAACAAAAAGCTATAAAGTTAAAACTGTACATAAACAAATTTAATTAAAAATGACTTCTTAAATATCACGTTTGTTTTCCTAACTATAATAACATTTAAAAATAAAGGTAATCGAGATGTACTTAACAATAACAGCCATTTAATTTTCTTTCTTCAGTGTAATTCAAACAATTTTATATAATATTATAGCAAGGACCATTGATTTTAATTTACAGTACAGTAAATTTAAAGGTCTTATACAAAAATAAAATAAATGAATGCAAGAATGTCTTTGATATGAAATATTTGAAATGAAATTCAAAAACTTTAACTTTATCACCTATAAATAAATGATAAAAATGCAGTCAATCATGAGTATTACACCCATGATAAAAATTGACAGAGGGTGACAATTCCAATTCATTTCAAGTCAATGAAGAGGGACAATCATAATTTTCCGCAAAAATGATTGCTTTTCACGTATGAGAAAATGTTTAGATTTATAATAATAATAAAAAATGTTTATAAGAAATATGGGTCCAGGTGTTCATCACATATTTTATTGCCCATTTATCAACAATAAAAGAGTTTTCCAATAATCACATGTACAGAAAAAAGTAATAATAAAAATAAAAAAAAATACAAGGAAAATTTCTTTGCCCTGTTAAATATTTATAGACTTTTCATAAAGTACCTTGTATTATATTCTGAATGTTCTCAGTTGGTCTGCTTTTTACAATATGATCAAATAAAAAATAAATGTATACGGAAAATATGCCTTAGATTTATTGGATTCGAAAATCGAAAGGTAAGGACAATAAAATACAAAATAAGTTGTATTTCTTCGTTTCGTTCGTTTTTAAGTGCATATATTTGTTTTTTCTTCAATGCTTTATATTCTTTCTTTATAGATGATATAAATGCCACAGATGTTCTTAACATATTTTTATGGGAATGTTTTCATAACATTCGTAAACGAATTGTATATTTTGTGTGATGTTAAACATGAAATGATTCAAATGTTTATTGCTAAATGAGGTAACGTGTGCAGAATCCTTGAATAATGATGATTATAATAATTTAACTGTATATATTTTCATATTTTTCTTATGAAATAACCGCACATCCGAGTCCTAAATTGCACAAATCTCTATTAAATATTTACTAAATGAACAAATAAATCAATTAAATTTGAAAATTTATTTACCTCATATAAATAAATCAAATTTATTCCACGTGCATGATGAAAAATATTTTAAAATTTATATTGTTTGAAATGTCCGGCCACCGTTATTGCCGCATAAACAAATAATGTTTTTTACAAGCAGTATTTGTATATGAAAAACAATAAAATGTGGCTGTTAGTGTGCTGCTGCAATATATCTATTAATATTATACAGATAAAAAGTGAGGTAGGTCTCTGTTGTATGTTTTTCCTAAATTATTTCCACATACACTCCACACATTTTGGTGCATTTTATATATACACTGTTTGTTGTCTATTTGTCGATGGTGCAAAAAAACAATAAATTGTTCGTTCATAATACAATGCCTTTTCATATAAATAAATGGCATATCTGGTTTATATATCAACTATCACATTGAAGTTTATTGTAATTTTAGGAACACTAACAACCAAAAATCATTGTATATTTTGAAACAATATTTCAAATTAAATTTCAAAGACCATTTTTTAACAAGAAACAGGTAGGCAAATTCATTTTATATCAATTCAATATTTCAATATTAAATGAAAAATGACGCTACTTTAAATTTATTTCAATTTAAGCATGAACTAGTTCTTGCTTTGTAAGGATTTGAAATTTAATGTTACTCTATTGAAAATAAATGGAGCAAAGACAAAATTATATAAAATAAATATTTACTGAATCTAATAGCGACGCGCCATGCTTAGAAGGTAAGAAAGGAGGTAATATAATCTAGTATCATTACGATGACAATGATTGACGATAAATGAATCTCTTATCAGACTGTCAAGCAATTTCTTTGTTTATTTATAAGCTATTACTTATATTTTTTATTATAATACACATCTAAAATATTTATGCCTGTATGATTATTACATTACATACAACGCGTATGACAGACGAGTGTCATGTAAACAAACAACACACGGATTTATCATTTACACTCCCATAATATAATGAAGGTATTATAGAGGTGGAATTAGGTAGACAAACAAAAAAAGGTACGTGTATAAATATTTTCGTTTCGCGTATTTTATCAGAAAAACATATATAACGAAAATAATATCATCATCATCATTACAGTGAAAACAGAAAAAGGTATCAAGTGTATTTAAGGTTCATTCATTTTCATTTTTCCTTACATTAGATATATAATATTGCAATAAAGATAGATGGTATTGCTTTATTATGTTATACATTCTTTTACAAATATAGGTTTAATAGGTTCATTATGTTGTAATTAAATGGGCTCATCAATCAAGATCAACTTGATTGGCGGAAAAAAGATGAGATTTACCTTTGAAACAAACAAAACAAGACTATTTATTCAGGTTTCTATTACTTTTTTATTACTGAAAGGATTTATAGATGTTTTTATAATTTTGAATAAGTTGAAGTAGTACCATAAATATTAATTTTTTTAAATGAATGCCCGTTATATCAATTGCAATTTTTCAATCAAATTAAAAATATTACTGCCCTCTAGAAATCAAAGCGAAATGTGAATACTCTAGAGCGTAAAAATTAGCGCAGTTTTGTGAGCAAATCAAAATCTCGGAGCCAATTCATATTTGTTAAAATTGTGAAAATTCAAAAACAAAAGAGAAAGTAAAAAAAGAATTACAGATGTTTTTTTTTTGTTTTGTGCAGGTCAATTTTTTGAAACGAAAAAAGCAAATGTAGTTTGTTGTTTTATTTATGTAAAACTTTATTTACATCTTTTCCTATTTTGAGTTTCAATTAAACCTTTATGCCTCATAATTTGAAACATTTATCTGATACCTGTACCAATAGTTCATACTCGCACAGTGTACACACATAAAAGTTTCTGTACGTAAAAATTTCATATAAATATCGGTGTATCTGCAAATTAGCATCATTCAGTTTTAGATTTTCAATCAGGATGGATCATAACTTAATAAGTGGTGGATTTTTCAATTAATTAATTGGAAGTCCGGAGAAAATCATAATTTTGAATACTTACTTGGAAACCCGTAAAATACAGCTTCAAAGAACAACAGAAGTAGTCGGTTCACCGATCAAATCCTCATCGATGATGTGCTCAACGTCAATTCCTTAGAAAAGGTTTTGTGTTACTTCATTTCTAAAAAAAATTAATTTACTTACCCGTTCATGGTTTTCATCATTTTCACTGGCATTCCCGGCTGGCTCATTGTTTTCTTCATTCACTGCCTGTTGTTGAATTTCATAAATTAAATTTTCGCCGGCATTCCCGTCTGCCTCATGGTTTCCATTGTCTGGTAGAGGTATATCTACCAATCATTTCAAAAAATTGAAATGGTTGAATAATGGTAATTTAATAATAGTGAAAGAAAAATTTTTTAAACAAATGTCATCAAAAAAATGTTTTTATGAAAATAAATATTTATTGAAAAAATAAAATCACGCAAATTAAGTAAATTTCAAATTCTCTGCATGTTCAAATTAACAAAATATTCAGTAAGACTGTTTTTAAAATTTTCAATGATTTTCATTGTTTTATTACTATGAGGAGACGGGAAACAAAAAGGAAAATTGGAACAGCCTTATTTTGTTTTTTTTTTTTTATTGGTTTTATGAAAACTTTTTTTCCTCTTGTCTAAATGTGTCACCTTTTTGAAACTTATGAGGTTTTTGACTTTTTGAGTTTCCGACGGGAAACTTCGTTTTTGAAGTTTTTTTACTTTTTTGAAAAATTAGAGTTTTCCTGCTGTTTTAGTGATTTTTCTTAATTTTCGACAATTTTTGATTTATTTAAGTTTTTTAAAATTCTAAGTATTAAGACTTTCTTTTGAAAACTTCGAATTTCTTGACATTTTTAACAATTTTAAATTTTTTAAAGTTTTTATTTGTTAATTTTTCAAAGGGTTCCATCTTTCCTTTTTTATTTTCCGTTACTTTATTTTGATGAAAGGTGTAATTAATATGACTAATTAAGTTATTTTGGTCTTACATAAGTTAAAGCATGAATAAGTATGAATAAGCCCTGCTTTAAGTAAGTCACTTGTTAAAGACCTTTATGTTTCAAACTTTATATGTGGTTACAAATAAAATACACTTAAAATATTCAAAAATGTTTTTAAATTTAATTATTTTTACACTTGTACAAGAATTATTATGAAACAATAATAATAAACACTAACTTCATCTATAACACACCTAGTTAACACATTATTATCTTCTTAAAGATATATTTTTGTGTCGGTTGTGTATACAAAAGTTTGGCGCCAAGTTTCTTTTTTAATAGCGATAATAACGAGCAACTTCTTTATGTTATAAACTTGCTAATTTCTAAATTATCCTTCCCCCTCAAAAATTTTCATCTTTATTACTATTATTATCATTATTTCAAGTATCTTGTCTACCTTTAAAACACTTCTTATCTGTCATATAAGAAAAATACACTCTTCGCGAAAATTTAATGTCTTATTCTTTAACTTTTATACCATTTCATTTTACTTTTGTGGTTTAAAAGTAATCATAAATACATATATAATATACACACATGACTTGTAATTCTACCCCTATATAATTACTATTGAAGTATTATAACATAAACGGATATCATCAACATACAGTTCATAAGAAACGTTAAGTTGATGTCGCCTTAGTTCAAAATTAAGAACTATAAAAGTGTCTCAAAACCTATTTAAAATAGATGAGTGAAAAAGATACATCTCTGTTAAGATCACCCTTTCAAGTGTTTCTCTTTTATTTTTTGATATATGAATGAATGTGTTAGCAAAGTTAGTTAAAACATTTAAAATTCAAAAATATGAGGAATAGCAATTGTGTTTACAAAACTAATTACAGAAAATTAACTTTTGGTTTTTCTTTAATAAATAAATAAAAAGTGTCATTTAATTTACAATGAAATTTTACATTTCAACATTGAACTTCAGTTTTAAAAATATTTGAGCAATAATCAATTAAATTTTTTATTCCTTCTATTCATGAAAACTATTCTTTAACATTTAACCATATTCTGCTTGAACATTGAAAAAAGGAACGGAAAAAACTAAAATAAAATTTAATTACGGTTCAGTGTTTCTATTCAAAATTATTCAAATACTATATACTTGAAAACATAAAAATTATATAAAAACCTTTTTAAAATAATAAAATAATGTGATTGTGTGCTGTATAAAATGGAAAGGAGATTATTAATTATACCTTTTGACTTTTTGTACGCCTCCTGTCATATATTTTGCTTGTCTTCTTTCACAATACTGTTTTCCGTATCCAATAAAAGAGGAACACATTATTATTATGTCATTATTTATATTGTTTTTCACCTATTTCAACATATTAAAGAGCAATTTACAATTAAAATATAAAAAAAGAGCAAAAATAAAATATGTTGAAAACCGAAAATTTTAAAAACCTTCTTGTCACCATGATTTTGTTATAATTCATGCAATTATATTATATAAATTTATATGTACTAAAAGAAGAGTTTTGGTTTTTTTGGTTTAAAAAGGGCAAATAAAATTGTTTTATTATTTTCTATAGGAAAGAAATTTATAACGTACCTATTTCATGTGTTAAAATTAAAATTTAGCTCTTATCGCTTTTGTGGCTTATCGTATCCTTTTCAAGCACGATTCAAGGTATTTACTTAGCATAAAATGATTTAGGCATGCTTTATTTCCAAAGGAATTTTAATTTTCAATCCTCTTGTAACAAAAAATTACCTTAATTGCAAATCACTGTCTTTTATGTATATTTTTTGATAATTCATTTCATTTTATTATTCAATCATCTTTAAAGATAAAAAATACATCAACTTATGTGTATGAATATTTGAGGTGATTTCATGTCAATGTTGTATTTTCATATTTTTCATTTTGCATATGAGTCACTTAGATAGATTTCGTTTAAAAAAAATTACTTTAACATTGCAAAAGACATTTGACCACAACCATATGCTCGTCTTTTTATCAACTTAATTTGATCTGCTTTAAAAAAAGAACACCAAAGGGGTATTTTTGAATAAATATGATTTTAGTTTTCCAATAATAAAATCAAAATCCTCAATGAAAACTAATATTAAGTTACACATTTAATAATCCAACAAAAAACACATGTTTTGATTGCCCAAAGGGAAATGAAGAAACGTTTTTTTTATTTTTTTTTTCATAATAATAAAAAAATCACAAACACATTTTCCATATACCCCTGCTCCCCTTCTTTAACTTATGAAATGCAACATTATTAGATTTTTTTTTTATCAAGGTACAAAATAAAAATAATAAAATGAAACGGACACTCATCATCTCTACCATCCCGAGAATATATTTGTATGGTTATAGGCTTGTAGGCGATAGCATGTCATATTAACTTCCGTTATAAAATACACACATATATGACTGAGTAAAATGCAATATATTTCATTCATTTAAAATGGTTTCGCAATATTTTTTGTATCGCTTAGGTATCAATGGGTGGCCTCTGTTTGTATACATGGATACACGTGAACTGTAATAAAATACTGTATTTTTTTATATTACAAACTGATGTTGCTTTTATAGTATATCGAATATATGGTTGGCTGACCGCAATAAAATATGATATCACCACATAGGACAACGTTAATATTTTTTTTTTGTATTTTTTATATTGTAAAAAAAAGAAGAAAATTGTATCAGAGAGCAATGAATACCTTTTTTTCTGCAAATCCTTGTATGTTAAATTATTTTTATTGAGTTTTTTTTGCATTCAAATCAAAAAAAAAAATAAACATTGCCTTTAATTATAAAAATATAGAATACTAATTAGAATCAGCTTCATGGTGATATTTTTTTAAAATACCTTCTATTTAAAGGTGTAAAAAATATATAAAAAAAAATTGTTGTAATAAAATTTTGCTTTTCGTGTTTCGTTTTACTATTCCAAATTTATTATTACATTTCGTATGAAAAAATGCACTGTTACAGATTTGTCCGCAGTCACTCTAACCCTCTGTCACTGATCGCTATCCATGACTCCGGAATGGTCCATCGGAGCAAAATCAGTTAATTTCTGTCAGATAAAGGAACGCAAAAAGATTATTTGTAACTCAAGATTGGGCTCCAGAGCCTGAAAAACCGTTAAAAATTTTAAAAACTTTATATTTGTTTTAGAGAAGCCAGGAGAAGCTTTTTAAAATGATCTTGAAAAGCGGTCAGAAGTCCAAAATGTAAGATTTGGCGTATTTTTTTCAAAATTTTCAAAATGGCGGAATTCTAATTTTGAAATTTGTTTGCCATTTTGGAAAATTCCGCCATATTGAAAGTTCTAATTTTTTTTTTTTTGAAAAATTTCATATTAAAAGTAAAACTTAATTTTATTCAATGAAACGAGTCCCATCGAAATGCACTTTTCTAACCGCCCAGTGGTTAGAATTTCTCATTTTTTTACTTAATATTTTTTATTCATCGAAATAAACACATTTCTTATGAGTCTCCTCAACATGATAATAAATCGTACAATACATGAATAGAAACTTTGATCAAAAGGTATTTGAAACATGTGGAGCATCATAATAATGCATGAAAAATCAAAGACTGTTCAATCATATAAAAATATGGTTTGTGGACAGGCAATATTAAAAGATATGAATACCTCGGACAGGATTTTTTTTCCATGAATAATAATAATAATATATTTTCCTACATTTTTATTATTTTGATATGCATTCACGTCATACATATATTATGAAAATGAATAGCCAGTCATATTGCCACTGGGCATGAAATTGAAAAGATAATGTTATTGATCAAGATGAATTCAATGTATTATTTATTTTATTAAAAAACAGCCTTTTTTTATTCAAAAAAAAAAGTTTCAAAACAGATATGTAATTATTGACAACCATATTTTCCAGTAAAAAATATTCCCCCTCAAAGTTGGAAGATATTCTGATCTAAACATCCATGTAAAATTTTACAATTTATTCAATCACCTATTTGAAACATGGCAAAATTTAAAATTGTTGCTTACAATGCGAAATCCGCAAAACTTTTATATTCATTTCAATTTTCGTTTTATTACTTTCGACACACACACATGTCCTTTTCTTACACGTAGTTTATCTTGATAAAAGCGAGAAATAAAAATACAAACCAAACAAATTTTTCAACATTATTTGGACATAAAGTGACGACAACGACACAAATATAACATATATAAAAAAAAGAGAAACGAAATACATTAACTTACTATCATTTATTACAATCAGTTTCTTATTTTTTTTTGGCGTGAAATACGATGATAGGACGATTTTAAATAACCATTTGCACACTAAAACTGGATAAATTGCTATAAAATTTCGTCCTTTTAACCGAATATATGCATGTTTTATTTTATTATCTCACAATATCATACTATTTTAAATTATATATTTATTTGAAATGAAATTTTTTTTTTGATATTCTATTTTTTTTAACCATTTTAAAAATCTCTTGATAAATCTTTTTATATTTATTTTTTTACGTTTTATTTGAAATGAAAAAATGACGAAATTCCCGAGTCAAATTTTCAAAAAACCTTTTTAGAACTGGTATTAAAAATGGAAAATTGTAATCACTGAGCGGTTTAGAAAAGTGCATTTCGTTTCATTGAATGAAATTAACATTTGTTTTTAAAAAACAGTCATTTTGAAAATTTTTGTAAACTTCACCATTTTGGAATTTTTTGAAAAATTTACCATTTTGGGGAAATCTGAGATTTTAAGCTTTTGACTTTTTTCAGACTCTGAAGGCTCTGGAGCCCAATCTCACAGCTTAAAGGTCATTTTTAAAAACTCCAATAAAAAATCAGCTATTTTTAAAATATGTTTTTAACTGTTCGTCAGGCTTTGGAGGCTCTAGAGCTCAATCTCAGACTAATAATTTATAAATAATCCTTATGAGCTTCTTTACCTTCCAGAAAGAACACGATCTCGCTCCGAAAAAGTACCTTAAAAATCACTCACATCAAGAGTCATCATTTTTCAAAATGTTTAATCAAAGGTAGAAATAATTTTAACACAATGAAGATAAAAAATTCTCTATCTCCGCATTTTTTTAATAATCTTTAATTTTATTAATAAATCTTGTATTTCGTTGCGCATGTGTCTACAAAAATTGTTATCTTTAAATGACATTTTTCCCACGGAGGTTTACGATTTCTTTTAACTTAAGTCGCAAAAGTAAACTCTTGTACATTTAATGAAGAAGGTATAATACAAAACGTAAGTCAATGACATTCGCAAAGATATGTCAGAGATTTTTTGTTAACTGAATACCGTAATTTATAATATCATTAAAAACTTTTCACTGGAATTGCAGAATTTTCTCCACAGAAGAAAAAAAAATAATTGAAAATAACTGAACACTTCTTCGGTAAAAAGTTTTAAACTTGTCAGACGTAGCAAATACAATGGTTACACTTATAATGTATATTATTATTATTATAAATTTTCTTCGCTGTGGAAATTCAATTTATGTGAGAATTAAAGTTAAATACCTTGTTATTGCATAATAAAATTAATTATTATGCGTCTGAAGATGTTGCAACTGTAAATTAATATTGTCGTATCGTGCAGGTATATTAATATTAACAATTATTATTAATAGACCAGGCAAAATCAAAAAACAAACATTTTAAACACAAAACAATGTGAATGTAAATTTAAATGTAAAATAATTTCTTATAATTAGAATCATTTACAAATAAAAGAATATACAGGTTGAGAAATTAAAACAATGTACAATGTTATACATGTAATTATTTTGGAATTTACCGTACTTTAATACTAATTATATAATTTCCTCGGTGAAAATTATCTTCATGTGGTCTATTGTGTGTGGCAACAAAGTAACACAATGTTGAAATAAATAAGAAGAATGTAGACTAACACAACTGTTTGTTTATTATTAGAAAAAACATCGGTTTGTTTTTAGAATCTCTCTCCTAAGGTATGCTATTTAATTAAGTTGTTGAGGTGAAATAATCGTGTGTTCTCTACCGTATTATTTATTTTCACAGTCAATGTGCAAATATTTTTGTACACTTTTTGTTTTTATTTTCTTTCGAATACTTTTTTCAAAATAATAGAGGAAGTTGAAAATTTAATTTATATTCAACCAAATTTGATCTACTGAACGCTCTAATTTGAAAACCCCTCGCAGTGCTAATCAGTTTAAGATGATTTGGTGCATTTTTTTGTCAATTTTAAAGAAAATATTTAGTTTTATGGTCACTCGTGTATTTTCCTTGTACGCTACGTGTGGTTTGCAATTTGCAAAAATTATGTCCACACTCGTTAACTCCCGAATATTAGGAGTTTAAGGAGATTTTTTTTATAATAAAGAAATTAAACAAAACTTAGATCAATATTTTAATTTATTCAGACGGTTTGTGGAAATTAAAAATCTAAAAACTCAATATTTTCAACAAAAAACCGAAACACAAGTTAAAATATTTAGAAAACTCGCAAAACTCAATATTTTTAAAAAAGTCATAAATAGTCAAAAAACCCAAAAAGTGAAAATCCTGATTTTAAACTTTTCAAAACTTTGTGTTTTTTATTTTCTAGTTTTTTTGAAAATATGATCTTCCTTGAAAATGATGCGTTTTTCGCTTTCTTTAGATTTTTAAACTTGTTTGAAAACTGTGAGTTTACATTTTTAAAAATATTAATTCCTTTGAAAATTTTGAGTGTTTGAGATTTTTTTGACTTTTTTCGAGTTTTTGATTATTCAAAGTTTTTGACTTTTTTCGAAATTTTACTGATCTAAATTTTGTTTAAATTCTATGTAATAAAAAAAAATCATCTAAAACACCTAATATTCAAAAGTAAACTCCTGAATTTCTTATTTCTTCCTGTTTTCAGAAGTTGAGTTCCTTAAATCCAGTATTTACTTCCGACAGGGCACACATTTTCCTAATGTGAAATTGTCATACGAAAAAAGTTGAGTCAAATTTGCACCCACTTTAAAAATAATAACCACTTCACTTCCATTAAATTACTTAATAATGACCCAATAAAATTTATCCAAATATTCAATAAATGGCCCATTTAATACTATTAATGGTATATTTATAACCACCTTGTTATTACATTTTTGTCTGTTATACTCAGAGTATCTTATTAAAATTCAATTGCCATTATTGAAATAACTTGATGGATCAAATTTTCCCATATCCACTCATGTCAAATGGGTTTTAAGGAGGTAAACTCAATGACTTTTAAGACAGACGATTAAAATTTTTATATCATCTTTATATGAGTCAAATAAAGCAAACGAATAAAACTAATAAATACAAATAATAAAAGTTTTCTTTCGTGACAATATTTCTAAATGATTCCATTTAAGAGCAGTAAATTCGATAAATAATACAATATTTTATTTTATTACAAAACACCGATATTTAGTCAATATAACTGTTAATATAACTGGAGAAAACACAGATGAAGAATTTTTATTTATTTAGTAGAATAATTTACCCAAGGGGAGAGTTTCCATTGAAAATGCGCATCAATACCTTATTATATGTAACGATATCAAATAAGATGATGATAGTAAATTAGATGAAGTGGAAAATAATTACCTTTAATAGAAAGAAATAAAATCAATTAAACAAGAGGTTAATTTAACAAAAAAATAATTGACTTTTCAGCAAATTTTTTTTGTTTGAATTAAATTTTGAATTTTTTTAGTTTAAAATAAACATCTCAGGTTGATTCAGAAAACTTCTCATTTTTATTTTACGACATTTGGTAAGATGACACCTCATTATACATACTTTTTTTCACTATTATTATGTACCATTATTTATAAATTTTTTTATAATTGACAGTTAGTATTACCTTAGGAATTCATATATGACACCATAAAATAAGATTTATTATTATGAGTATATTGATCATTTTTCACCAATATTTTTGACTAAAAATGAAATGTCATGTAAAGGAGCCATTAACATGAACAAAGTCAATTTTATAGAGTTTACCATATTACCAGCTATAAAAAGATACAAAATAAAAAAATACAAGGGTGTTCTGTGTGCGAATTTTTTTAATCTTATTAGTAAAAAAAAAACAAATATTTTTGGTGGGATGAATAAATCCATTATCCTTACAAACAACCTCAAATCCATGAATTTTCTTGTTCGTTTTTTTTTTATTTAAAACCTTCATATTTTGAATGTTCTCCTAAAGTACACTATTTAGTTTATCCTTTTAGCACACTTATCATCCATGTATGTATAAGAACAAACACATACATACTAAATTGAATGGATAAAGTGATAATATAATGTATAAAATTTCATAATTTACACATTTAAATTCAAAAGCACGTTTTGTGGCTTTCTTCTCCTCTTCTTTAATCTAATTTTCTATACTTTAAAAATATTGTTTAGTACGTTACAATACATAGCATGTCGACACATCTTAGAAAAATTATGTTTTCAATTCAATGTGTGTGTGTGTGTGTGACAACAAACGTGGAAACTTTTAATATCTTTAACAATACAATTCCACACACGGACGTTCCTCTTTTTCTAGTTTTCTAACATTCAATTTACTTCTTTATTATTATAATATAAAAGTGTTTCTACATATATTTTCATAATCATGTATCTCTACCACCGCACACCGCTTATGCTTGGCTGCACATTTTCTTCGTCTTGATTCACTTTTCATGTCTGGCATGGTTAAAAAAAAATAGAAAAACTAAAGTCTGGATGTGAATAATAATAATAATAATCATAGTTGGAGAATATCTCATAGTTTAGTATAAAGTTGTTATAAGTGAAAATTGCTGCAGGTCACAGGAAATGCTCCTTTCTAAATTCTAATTCACTGCTTGATGCCATGAATGTGTCTACGTGTATATTTTTTAAGAGGAGGCATTCATATATTTCAAGACTTGGCGCCAACAGTGAATGTGATGCGAGGAATTTTAACATATCCTAACTTGGTTACTATTTTTCTTTTTTTGTATCATAAAAAGCTCTTTCACTGTGTATTGCAGTCGTCCATCCAAATTATTTTATATGTACAAGAGAACACACTTTCACGTTTGAGACATGTGACATATGTGGGATATTTTTCGTTAGTATTTTACTTTGTTGTCACATTTTTCTATTTTTTTTTTCATTTTGTTTTGTTTTGTAAAGAATGGAATTTATTTTAACATTTTTAAAATGTGGACAAGATTATAATTTTTTTTGGGCATGAAATGAAATCTAAAAAAAATATAAAAAACGTGTGATTTTTTCTCAGGAAGTTATTGGTAACTAAAAAGTGAAAAACAAGAAGATTTTCTGAAAAATAAAATGTTTTAAAAAACATTTTTTAAAAGTCGAACTTTAAAAGCAAAACCTTTTAGGAAAAATTGCAAGGACTTTAAACCAAATTTTGACCGTTTTAAACTTTAAATTAAAGTTTACAAAAAACATGCTCAAAAATAAAAGCAATACATGTAATTTGCGAAACATGAATTCTGTTATTTTTTTAAAGTAATATTTACCTCTATTCTTAATATTTATTTTTTCTTTCCTCTCTTCTATGATCAACAAGGATTATCTGATATGATGGATTACATAATCGATTAGTGTTGATTACTAACCTAAATGAATGTATTTGAAAATATTATCCCTCTGATCTGTTTACCTTCTTTATCTTTTGTAAACATAATTTTCTATGTTCTTACTAACTACGTATAAGTTATCGATAGAAATAATTACAGTTTACAGATTTTTTCTTCAGTTCAGCACTTGTTAGACAAAAATGTACAGAAAATTCATTCCATACTATTCCCCAAAGATTTGTTTTCGATTATCTGAACACGACAATTACACCTTCTAGGTATTTGTTTTACGTTGTTAATCGAAGTTTTACTGAAAGATATCTTGCATTGATGATTGAAACAAATAAACTTAATTGATGAATCAATTTGTCTACTTACCCTGTTGCGTGCAAATGCCTAGAAATTAGGCATTGAAGATCTAAAAAATGAGAAACTCTAACCAATGGGCGTTTTAGAAAAGTGCATTCCGATGGGATCCGTTTCATTGAATAAAATTAAATTTTACTTTTAGATATACATAAATGTTAAAATTTAACTAGAAACATTGAAAAAATACTGCATTTTGAAAATTTAAATTTTTTTTTTTGTAAAAGTGCCACTTTGATTTTTTTTATATATGAAAAATCCGGATAGGAAAATTTGATATTTTGAGCTTTTGACTGTTTTCAGGCTTTGGAGTTAGATTTATGAGCATAATCTCAAAGCTAAGAAGTTATTAAGTAAAATATTTAAGTAAATTCCTTCATCGAAAAAAAAGTTAAGCAGTTTTTTAAAATTGTTAACCTTTTTTTAACGGTTTTTAGACTCTGGAGCGCAATCTCAAAACTAATGAGCTTAAATTCATCCTTATGACCTCCTCTGATTAACAAAAAAGCCGTCCTCGCTCCGATGGACCGTTCCGGAGTAATGGAGCTAAATGTGGGACAGAGTGTCAAAGTGTCAGAGTGACGGCGGACAAGCCGTCTGTAATAGTGCATATTTTCTTACAAAATGCAGTAAAAAGACATCCGATCCATAAAAATTAGACATCCAAATGTCTTTGTAAACGTCTTGAATGCCAATTTCAGGTAGGCGCAACAGGGTATGCTGTCAGTAGAGAACGTAATAATACTTTCTCTTCGTTTAAAATCTGGTTTTAAATTCACTTATTTTATTATTGCTATTTCATATTTATTAAATTGTGACCGTTCTAAGTGAACTGTCCCATATTGCATGTCTTGACACTAACACACATACATCACCATTTCAAGTAGTCTATAAGAATAACTATAGTTTTAGTCTAGTTCTAGGTTTCACATTAAGAAGATGTGTTCTTCTCTTAATTATAAGTAACCAATAAGTCTTAGTTTTAATAAATTATATTTTAAGTAAATCATTCCTCTTTCATTCCGTAATTTGAACTGCTCTAAATGGTTACAAAATTAAAAAATAAAATTAATTTTTTTTCATGTTTTTAAAAATAATATAAAAAAATGTAATAACATTTTCTTAAAACCGCATTACAACTTTGTCTATCAATTTATCCAGTTTTAATATTTATTAAATTAAAATTATTTTACATACTGCTTGAACCGAACGAAGATCCTTAGTTGCTCAAACCTTTATGCTAAAATATAAAATTGAGAAAAAAATTTAAAAAATCATCTAATTTGCCTTCCAATTTTTTAAAATTTTACATAAAACTAGTATTAAAATCAAGTTGTTTCAACAAATAAATATTTAACGTGCAACTTACATTGAGTTGAATGAAGAAAACCTTTCATGTTTCTTTCAATTTACAATAAAATAGTTTCATTGCAATATAGATACAATGAAAAAACCACATTTTAAACCACGAGACTAAACAAGGATCTTAACTTAACTTTAAAACCAATTTAAATTTTCTTTTAAACTTTGTAATTCAATAAATATATTTCACATAAGAACAAGAAATACCTATTAATAAAGCTTACAGAAAATAAATTAAAAAAATAAACCAATATTTTAATAAAAATTAAAATGCCAAAAAATTGGCTGAATGAAAAAGAAAACTATGAAATTAAGTTATGATGTGTTTTGTCATTAATATCCTTAATATTTCACTTATTAAGTAGAATTATCTAAGTTAATCATCATCAAATCAATTTAACTATACTATTAAGAAAAATTTATTGAGACAATAATAAATATTTAATATTAACTGCAATTAATACTATAATAAATAAAATTAATGATTCAATAATTCGAGTGTATTAAAGTGTGAATAAGAATTTAAAAACAAATTTGAAATTGTATTTGAATAAATAGAGAATTTCATTACAAGATTTGATCATTTGTAAAATAATTTTTTTCATTTATTTACATGAAATTTAATTCAATTTCATAGGATTGTTCTAAGCATGAATAAAATAATAAATTGCTGTTTTTTTCTCTAATCTTAGCCAATCCTGTCTCAGAGGCTGGCTTTTGAATGTTTTACCTAATTTACTTTATACATCGCATACATATTAATAAAAGTATGATGAAAAACATTGTAGCAGAAAAAAAGCAAATCCTTTGAACAGCATCAAATGATCTTATATTTGTAATTCTTTTGTTTCTTATTTTTTTTTTCCTTAATTTTATTGAAAAAATAACGCTGTACAATAAAAAAATGTGCGTTCATTTAATAATATTGCCAAATAACATTTCTTATAGGGTTGTAATGTTTGCTAAATTTTTCGAGTTTAGTGGAACAAATAATGCGTGGTACTTCAAATTACAAGTGGATGCTTTTAAATTGGTGTATTGAAGTTTTTGTGTTGAATCATTGAATCATCACGCGAAGTAGCAACTCATTAACATCAACTGATTCGGGGGTCTACATTTCATCAGACTTTTGTGAGATATATGAAAGATTGGGTAAATATGCGACTGTCTTTAAGCTCATGATATAAATCAATCAATCATGGTACTAAAGAGTTAATTCCAAAATTACATGGAAATGCTTAAATCTTATTTATCAACTTTCAGGAAACATCATTTGGGTTCCTGAGCACAACAACGTACAAGAGGGAAATACAATTGCCCACAGACTAGCAAAGGAAGGATCAGCTTCAACTTTTACTGAAGTAGAATTATGCTTAGGAATTTCTTTAAAAACAGTAAAGTCTGCAATATTTGAGTGGCTTATATATGAATCAACCTGGTACTGGGATCTGCTAAGCAATCGCCTTTTTGAATACGGACTTAACCTTGTACCAAAATTGTCAGCCACTCGTACTAAGGAGCTTCTAGGAATGACCACAAGTCAAGTAAGAGTTCTGGTGCCATATCTTACAGGACACGCACGTGTACTAAAACACTTTAAGATAATGAATCTAAGTGAAACAGATTCATGTAGAATATGTCAAGCAGAAGGAGAAACTACTCAGCACATTATCTGCTTCTGTAGTGGACTTGAGAACAGGAGAAGGAGGCTTTTTGGTCGTTTGAATGGGCAAATAAATCCAACGGGACTCTTTTAAGTGAAACTTCATTTGAAACATGATTTCTTGAAGGGAATAATTATGGTTAAAGAGGATCATAATTTGCGGTAAGTCGAAAGCCAGCCCACAAAAAACCCGATGAAGTAGTGGCTGTTGTGAGTATATCGAGATGATAAAAAAGATAGAATAACAAACGGTATCTTGTACAAGACATACAATTTCACGAAGTTTCCACTTTCAATTGAATGAGTAAAATGACTCAACCAAAATGTTGGAATGTTCTTTTGCAAAATTAGAGTGAAAACTAAAAATATTTCAAAAATACCACCAGATTTATGGACATAAGAGTTCAAACATAAATAAATCGAAGGAAAAATAGCTTCCTTGTAAGAAGAAAAAAAGACATTTATGAATAAAAAAATCTGCGAAAAAATCATACATACATAAGTAATAAAAAGTAATTGCCTTTTGTACATTATTAAACATTATGCTAACATCATTGTATTGCTTAAGATACATTATTGCTACTGCTTTGCTGTTGTCTTTCATAATCTTTAATAGAAATCTTTTATATAAATAAAATATTGTATTGTGAGTTGTTGTATAAACGGTTTCAATTGCATGTTTGATTAAATTTCATTATTATTATTTTTTATTATAAAGTACCATAGAGATATTTTTTTCTCGAGTATATGTCAACTATGATAAAATAAAATTAGGACACCAAAGAGTCTCCAAAATTATATTTATGGATACTACTTTATGTTAATTAAATAGTTTTTACATAATAGTGACTACTTTTTATTATGCTTATCAAGCACTATTAATTTCCATACATAAAGATAAAAAGTAAACGTAAATTTTCACTATACAAAGAATTTAATTTCCTTATTTTTTTAAAAAAAATAAAAATTTTAACAATAACTTGAAAAATTATTTTTTCAGCCAGGAAAATCATTTAAATAATAAAATGTAAAATTGTTATAGGATCAAATGAGTTTCGGAAACCAGTTAAAAACATTTCGTCTTATTTGAAATTTCAACAAGAACGACGAGAATTGAATAACAAATTAATATGAACCTTGATCATTATTATAGAATTGAACGGTTAAAGTAAATTCTTTTTTAGAGTGATTTTTAAAAATTACCCCAAAATAAATTCACTGTCGTTAACCGACGATGAAAAACATCCGTTCAAAGCAAATAATAAAAAAATACGAAA
This sequence comes from Culicoides sonorensis, assembly GCA_900002565.1. Taxonomy (NCBI): domain Eukaryota; kingdom Metazoa; phylum Arthropoda; class Insecta; order Diptera; family Ceratopogonidae; genus Culicoides; species Culicoides sonorensis. The sequence continues at coordinate 165,999 of LN483545.1, forward strand.
TATAACTTTGTAATTTTAAGTTAGAAAAAATGTTTTAACGGCTTGTTAATTTGATTAATGGTTTAACAAATTTAAATATTCTGATTCATCTTTTTAAAATTATTTCAAAGAGTACCTGGAAGCTGTTGACATAATCAATTAATAACAACTTCTTCATTTTATTTTAAACTTTATCAAATAATCATTTGAATCAGATATTAAATCAAAGGAATGATTTTAATTTTTCCATAACAAGCTATTTACCTTGATTTATTTTAAAGTTAAAACCACGTCTAAATTGAAGTTAACAAAGTCTGTAAATCTTTTTATCTTTGTTTAAACAATATTTAAAATATCACAAAGAAAAATTTGACTTTCAATCTTATTTCATGAATAAATAATTGCTCCTTTTGAACTTTTACTTAAGAAAAAGTACTGCAAAGACATCCGATGTTAATACAAAAAGTAAACGATGGGGAATAAGGTTTTAATAGATTTTATTATAAAAGAATAAAAAGTTTTCACTCAAAATTTACGTTTAAAATACCGTTTGTGGTTTTAAAAGTCAATTTTTTTCGATTTTACATCTTTGAATCATTGCAAATTTTTTCTATTCAATCCTTTTTAACTGCTTTTGATATTAAATTTTGATTTTCCCTATTGCTTAATTTATTTTTATGACAATCCATTTGAGTAGACTAATAAATCTTAAAGTATCATTTTGTCTTTAAAAATTATGATCCTGAATTCAAGTAATATAATAATAAAACTTAAGATTAATATGTCTTTTTATTTCACATTTCATATCATAATAATAAAATTGTGTAAACAATAAATAAATAATAATATACAAAAAAAAAATATTAAATGATGTCGCGAAAGATAAAGGATGTTATTAAAATTTTGTCACACAGCCAATAACAAACTTCTATCTTCTTTATTTTTTTCAATAAAAGTACGATTAAACAAAGGAATATATATATTATACTATTCATAAGCTAAATCATCATTATAATCATGATAATATTACACTGCATTTTCAAACTAATGAGATTTGGCTGCTTGTTATGTTTCATATAAAATCATATATGATATTTTGATAAAGCAGTAAAATAATCATAAATATAAAATAAATTGTATAAAAAAGTGCATAAAATTGATATTAAAAATATGCTATTATAAAAAAAATGTGGGTTAGTTTGATTCATTATGAAAATAAATATTTTGGAGGCGTTATTCAATGACATACAGTAAGAATCTTGGAAAGAGGATTTCGCCTGTAATTGAAACAACGACCGAAAAAATGAGAAAATAACAACATTAATGTTTTTTTCTCTTTTTTTTTAAATTCAGAACGACAGTAATGTAAATGACTAGGAGAAAAAAATAAGGCATAAAAATATTATTGATTCGATTATAGATAGATAGAAACATTATTAGATTTTCCTCATTATTAAGGTAACACGATGAATATAAAACAAAATTTATCATCGGCAGGTACCCCACGTATTTTTTCTTTTCTAATTCAATGAAAACACACACACACAGCATTGTTGCAAAGATAGGAAACATAAAGATAAGGAAAGAAAAAAAAATTACTGATGTAATTTAACGTTTTTAATAAATGAAAATATCTCTATTTTTTTATACGACAATAAATGTTATAAGGTGATGACGAAAAATGAACAAGATAAATTTAGACACATTATTTTCTGATGAAATGCAATCAATAGTCTATGTGTGTCAAAAAAATAAATCAATAAGAAAGGAGACTGGGTGAGTTTTTTTTGCACCCTTGTGCTGTTATCCTTATTTTTTTTGTAGGGTCGTGTCACTCCACGTGTGTTTCAACACGTATAAAACATTCATCATGTTTATCACAAATAAGTTTATTCGAAAAAACATCACTTTTCTATTTGTAATTGCCTGTCCAAAAATAATACCCTTTTAATCCACCTGCTACACAATCATTTATGCACCTCTCCAATGTATATTTATATTTATTTTACATGCCGCTGAAACACACACGTTATTTTAATGACCAAAAAATACAATATTTTCCACTAAAATAACAACATCCCAAATATGTATATGAATTTCCCACTGTTGTAATCCACCTGTGTAATATAAACGGTTGTTGTTCATATATGAATATAATATGAATATATATAGTGTAAAATACAATTGAGCCATATGTAATCCCCATGCAACAGCGGCTTAACTTTTCTCATAATTTATTTGATCTATATATTGTATTTTAACACAAAAAGGGTGATTTATTGATGATATTTATCCATGTTAGTTTTTCAATATATACATTTTTTATCCATAAAAATCAATAATTATAATTTTAAAAAAAATTAAAACGTGATCGTGAATGATATGCATTAGCGCATTTCTATGTAAAGAATGTGCTAATTTTATTAAAAATTTAACACTGACCGAAAAAATTTGTAATTTAAGTTTTATCGTTATTAGGGTGAAAATATTTTTTTTGGATTTTGTATCGTTTTTGTTTTGTACACAATTATTTTTACATGTATTTCTAGATGCACCAAATATCGATGCGGCCACAGACCCTGTAAACTTCTGGCAAAGTTATAAATTAATTTCTCAAGAAGTTTACCAAGTGACCATGGTGATTTTCGCTGCACCACCAACTCAGGTGACTGTAGAGCGAGCCTTTTCAGCCCTGAAGTTGGTGATAAGCTACCTGAGAACTTCATTAAATGGTAATTTATACAATTTTGATATTAAGAATAATAAAAACATTTTCTGATATTTTTTTTAGGAGACGCAATTGACAATATATTAATGTGCAAATTAAATAGTAAAATTATGGACCAGGTTTTGACCTTTTAATGTGGTGGCGGTTAAATAATAATAATATAAAATATGTAAAAAAAGTGTCCATATTGGTTCAGATGGTCCTGAAAATTGGAAGTTGGTGGAAAAATCAGAAAATGTCTAGTTGAATCGAAAAATGTCAAGAAAAATCAGAAAATACTCAAGAAAATTGAAAAATGCCAAAATTAGTCAAATAAATTTTTTTTTCACCCCTAAATTTTTGTATTCCTCTATATTTCCGTAAAAATTCCTCACAGTTAATAATATCGGAAAAATTAGAAAAAACTTCGCAGTGGGTTTTATTTTGACTTATTTTAACTTTTGCTTAAGCTAAAGCATAAGCTAAAATTTTTTTAGCTTTAACTTAGTAAAAGCTAAATGGAAATTATTTTTTCAATTAAATCAAAAGCTAAAAATTTTAGCTTAATTTTTTTAACTTTTTTTCGAGCTCTGGTTTTATGGATTTTTTATCGTATTAATCGTCTTTGCACTTGTAAATTTTGGGTTAGTCGGACATCTAGGGTAAGCCGGTCTTTTTGAGTTAGACGATAATTTTGGTCAGGTGATATTTTTTAAGAATTGGCAAGATATTTTGATCATTGCTGACATTTTTTTAATGATTGCCAACAATTTTTTAATGATTAGCGACATTTTTGAATGATTGGTGACATATTTTTTAATGATTGGTGACATTTTTCAATGATTTGCAACATTTTCCATGATAGGCGACATTTTTTTAATGATACGGATGGACAGCATGACCGCACACAATACCGGCATTTTCAAGAAATATGCTGAAAATATGATAAAAGAAATAAGTACATTAAAATAGAACCTAGGCCAGTAAAATAATAAATCTTAATTTAAACCATAAATTGGATGTCCTAAGCCAATGACTTAGAGCTCTTGAAAATTCAAATTTCCATAACTGATAGCTCATTATGGTCATGCAATCTTCAGATAAGATTGATAATCTCCTGGAAATTATTAAAAAGTAAAAAACATTTTTTTGTAAGGGTGGATAAAAATAATTTAAATTGTTACTTATATTTACCACCTCGTAAAAAAATACACAATTACTTTATAAAATTTTTTAAAGCACCTAATTTTTTTTATATTTCAACATTCATTGTCTAATCATAATTTTTTCAGAGATCAACTTGTTTGTTCGACAAATAAAATTAAATTAAACAAAAAAAAAGTGAAGATAAAAAATTACGTTTTTAAAATTAGTTTTACTTTCCCTGCAATTAATGATGATTTTGCTCATTTGAATAATGTTTCACTTGACAGAAAATTAAAAATGCTATTAAAACACCCCTAATTTTACCTAATAAATACACAAATAACGCATATAACAGAAAACCCCAAAAATAAAAGTATCATCTTGTAATTATTTCATCTTTTCATTCATCATTAATACTTTCTTTTCTTCATCATGAAAAAAATGACTTTGACGTATAAAAAATAGGTTGGCAAAGTATTGTAACAGAACCATTTTATTAAAAATTGTTGTTTTTTTTAAATTTTAAAAGAAGCCAAAGAGTAAAAATTTAACAGGCGGTGCAAAAAATTTTATGATTCTGTATATTTATATTAAAAGTCTAATTAGTAATTTTCTTTGGCGATTCAACTCTTTTCCTTCTTCCTGATTGCTTTCATTATTATTATGATTTTAGGTGGGATATATATTTACATATTTTTTCATATAATCAGTGGTCGGCTTGAAGAATTTTATACAAAAGCATTAAATTGAAAATGTTAACGCAACTAAACCGATATCTGAATAACTGATAGCAAATCTTTGCCATCTGTAGAATTTAATTTTTCGTGAACTCTTGCTTTTATACCAACTCACATAGCTATGATTCCAGTACATATAACTTTAGATAAATGTTTTTCAAAAATTTATAATTAAAAGTGGTGGCACCAAAAAGTTTTAGGTAGAATACTATTCGTTAAATTACATTAAATCAACGGAAAAATTTTATTTTTAATTTAAAGAAAATACAAAACATTCATTTCTACTATTTTGAATTGTAACATTTTGCTATGCTTTTTGATTACTTCCAAATGGTACAAATTTCATTTTTGCCTTTTGCGATACAAAAAAAAACAAGAATAAGTGAAATCGATTGTTTTTTTTTAATTAATTAATTTGAAATTTTTGAAATGATAAATTTAAGATTAGTATTTCTCAATATTGTCTTCCAAAATAAATAAATTAAATCAACTTTTAAAAAAAAATAATGTTGATATTTTGAATGACTTATAATTTGTATAACTTTTGAATGTAACAATATCAATCACAATTGACGATTTATTCCATGAGACGTGCAAATCAATGCAAATAAAACTCCTTTCATACCATTACCCCTCAATAAATTTTCACACATATTCACACTTTTGTATTATTGAATGGATTCAATAAATAAATAAATTTGATTCAATAAAAACTTCAAACTGTGAAAATCAAATCGATTACACACATTCTTTTTTTTCTGTCTTTTTATACTTGGCAGCATTCTTTACAAGTGTGACAGCGATTTTAAACATTTATTTCAATATTTGTAAAGCCGTGAAAATATTTTTTTTATTTGATTTTTGTGTATAAATGTTCAATATATTTATATTTTTTTACATGAAGGGGGGAGAATTTTTTTTTTCAAATTTATACGAACCCACCTTTTGAAACCTTTTGAAATACATACGACATGTAAGTGCTTTAATACATTTAAAAACTTCTTTCTCAAGAAAAAAAAAGAAGTATAATTTGAACAAATTGAGTGTGATATGTGACTTTTATTTTACTTGCATACTTGTTTCCTTCCTTAATCTTCTCTTTCGTCGATTTCCTCTAACAAAGCTAGCAAAGGTACGCAACATGTCGTTTTATATTTTTGTTGTGGTTCAAAGATATGAGTGAAGAGAAATGAAAATACACAAGTGTGTATTAAAAACATCACATAACATAACAATAATAATAATTTTCCTCTTATTACACATATTTACTTACTGTATTATTTTGTTTTCCTGATATTATATTGTATTAGAAATTGAGAACATACTTATGCTTTACTTACCTTGCTGTTTAAGAAGGTACTTGAAGTAAATGAAAAGTAAACAATAATGGTAATGTATTCATTGTTATTATTTATTTTATTTTACACATGTAATTTTCAACAACAGTGAGGTTTTGATAGCTTCAATTATTGTTTCTTAATTGGTTTTTATGGAATTCTTTAATTTTAAATTACATTCAGTTAAAGTAAATCATTATTAAACATTTATTTCGTTTTTGTTAAGTACAATTTTTAAATACGTCATATAATTTTAATTTAGTGATTATTTTTTTCAATGAATTCGGAATTAACACAGCACATCCTCTGTGAGTGTAGCATTGGCTAGAGTGAGGATTCGCTATTTCAAGGAGAGCTTTTCATCTCGCACTACTGTAGTTAACACAGATCCTAAAGCCATCTTAAGATTCTTTGACGAATTGGATGTATTGAAGGAGATAGACAGATTGTCAGAAGAGTTTGCCCACCTAAGCCACATAGCGTAGGGCTCTTTGTGAGTTGTCACATAGTGACACACTCCTAGCTCATCATTCAATCTACCTTCGCATGAAAGAGTGAATCAATCATGCCCTAAGTATATCAAGACTCATTCTTGTACTTCAACTTCAAAGCTTGGGAGAAACTCGTTCGCAGTTGCTACAACTATATCAATAATTCTCATCTTGCTAAAGAGAATATTCTTCTTTAACTAGACATATACTCTTTAGGAAGCGGTAAATTAGTCTTATATCCATCTAGAGTAAGTCTAAGGTTGAGCTCTACCAGTCCCTAATGTATTAAACCTTTTTGATTCGAGACACCGGCAATCACATAAGATATGCATTGCAGTTTCCTCATGATCCCAACACAGTCGACAGTCCACAGTATGTCTCACACCTATTCTAGATAAGTGACTGTTTACTCCGGCATGTCCATATAAAAAAGCTGTAATCACTCGAATGCCTTGTATTGACATGTTCATTAGCTCTCTTGTTCTTTTCGGCATAATTCTTGGTATCAGTAACCTGGAGTGCTCTGCAATGTTAAGATTGTGCCAGTAAACTGTTACTTCGTCAATTAACCAACGCAAGGTAGCCAGTTTTACTGATGCCAAAGCTATTCCAATAATTGAAGGAGAATTAAGATCGCTTCTTAAGGAAAAGCACAAAAGATCTTAAAGGTCAAATTGCGAGCACTGAGCTTCAGTGCACTCCATTAAGAAAAAGAACAGAATCAACAGAAAAGTTACAGCATAAAAAAATCAAATATTTTTAAACTAAGTTATCATCACATTCATGAGCGCAAAGCTGAAAACCGGATAATCAGTCTCAAAAAAAAAGTTGAGTCGTAAATCAAAATTATACTCTAAATCAAATCGGTTTACAAACAACGTGTTTATTTAAATAAATAAATTTGTTTGCTATACTTTAAAACATATAGCCCAACAACACTAATGCTACAAGTAAAAATCCCCCCGTATTTTGAACTTGTTTCGCACAAAGTGGATAAAACAAAAAATAAGAAGAATAAAACTAAAGCTAGTAATGTTTTGAATCTTTTTAAATAACTGCAAACAAGATTCATGATATTGCTCCTCCACTTTTTACCAGCATAAATCATATCTAACTGCTTGCTGCTATAACGGTATTAGTCAATGTGTGTTGTTAAACATGGGCAAGGTTTTACATGAATTATTGTTCTATGTTAAGAGAAATTTTTTTTTTATTTTTTTTACAACAAAATAAGGTTTTCTACATTCACGACAACTAAATGGATTTTGATATATTTTTAAGCAAATACGCGGTTGGTGTTCCATTACCATTGAAAATAAAATAAAAAAAAATTGTAGAGGTATAAAATATGATGAAGAAACTTTATACAGAGTTAAAAAATCCCATAAAAAGGATTATCTTCACAAATTTAGCGTGA
>LN483545.1:173912-294738 GCA_900002565.1 Culicoides sonorensis
AAAAAAAATAAAAATAAACGGTAACAATCCTCGGTGTTTTTTATTATTTATGGCAGTTTCATGATCTGATTTTTATGCTTTGTTGTCTTCATTATCTTCTATTATACGACAGATTTAATAAGAAAACGATAGTCAAAGTTTGTTTTAAAACGTTTTTCTTTACAGGATAATTCTCTTTGATGTTGTCAAATTGACATCATTATAAAAGTTTCACGTTTACTGAAATACAAAGACTTTACATTTTTTTTTCAATATATAAAGAAGAAATTTCGAAATAAGTCAATTGAACATCAAAAATCCTTGTCAAAGAACTTGAAAAAGCTACGCCAAAAAAATATTTTGAATTTTGAAGCCCTCGTAAACAAGCAAATATGACAAAATACATTACAAGGTTTTTTTTCCAGAAGTCGGTGGAAAATGCACTCACAATTTATGTTTTTCACGCTTTTTAATGTCATACAATTTTTTTTTATTTTCAGATAGTGTTTCTACAAATATATTTAAATTTTTTGATATTTTATGCATTATTATATTTCTGGAACAAGAAAATAAGATGTGTAAAGAAAAAAAAATATCACACTGCAGTATGCAATAAATAATATCATATCATGACTGGAACGACAACAGCGTGAGCACAATCTCCTTCCGTGTGCTTTCATATTATATATTTTTATGTGTAACTTCCTGTAATTTTGTACATTTCATATGAAAAAATTTTCACGATTTATTTTCATCATTTAGACAATCTATGTTGAATATATAAAAACAATAAGAATGATATGTCATAAAAATTTGTATAATAGTTTTTGGATGAAGAAATATGCAAAATGGATTTTCCGCAGTCAAAATGTCATAGTAAATTATTAAGTTTTCTTGTTTTTTATATTACATTTTTCGTGTTCCTTACAATTGAATTCCCCAAGACCTTTTTTTATTTTAGTACGATTTAAAAAGAAATTTAAAATGATCACAACCAGGTTTATAAAACACTCATGAAAATTCATATCACGTTTTTCATTACACAAAATAAATACATTTTCATTCACTCACTCACATACAAACTACTTCTGAATTTGAGTGTTGAAGAGGAATGACAAGACGGGACTTGATCATAAAACAACATTTATTTTTATATGTAAAACCTTTTGTGTAATATTTACCTCACAATTTTATAATCTTTCAAATTTAACAACGATTTTCACTCATATCCTCTTATTTTTTTTTATTTTAAAAATATTTGTTTGCCAAAAAATATTTGATAGGTCTTTACTTAAGTGCAACATTTTGTTTGTCTCCTTTGTGTCCAATAAAAATGTATATCATCAAAAGAAAAGGACTATTTTAAACAAAAAATTACAATAACATATGGTTTAGTTTAATGTACATTCAGATTTTTACAAAATTTTCTTGAAATAATCCATGAATTTTTTATGTGTTTGTATGTTCGATAATAAAATAAAATATATTTTTATGTATTTTCAATATGACGAAGCTATTCACTTTGAAAAAAAAAGATATAAATAAATAGATGGAAAATTTATGTATGCAAAAGTATAATAAAAAAAATTTAAAAGCATGTCATCACCACAACTCTGTTGAGGCAAATAGAAATTTTTGTTTGTCCACTTTTATTATGAGGAAAAAAATCAAAAAACATGATTATTTAAATTTTAAAGGTAAATAAGGGAAATGTGTGTGAATTTCCATTTTTATCGTTTCCATCCAAAATTAGTGGAGATCTTGTTACCCTGACGAAAGTAAATCCTGAATTTCAGGAGCTGGACTCCTCAAAATTTTCAAAAACTCAAAATTTTCCAAATTTCTTGGGAAAATAACTCTTCAAATTTTTTTTAATTTTCTTGACTTTTTCGAACTTATATTTTAAGTTTTTTAACTTTTTAAAAAAATTTGACTTTTTTTGATTTCTAGATGTTTATTTTTGTTACTTTTTTTAAAAACTATCAGCTATTAAGAAAATTTTGAGTTTTTCTGATTTTTTTAAGCATTTTGACTTTTTTGAAATTAGAGTTTTTAGATTTTTTTTTTCCATAAATAAAAGTATTGATCTAAATTTTGTTTAATTTCTAAGTTTTAAATTTTATAAAACTGTTTTTTTATAACTCTTGAAATCCAAGAGTCGAGCTCCTGAAATTCAGGAGTTTACTTCCGACAGGGTAAAACTTTTGAACTAAAGACACAATTTATCTCAAGTCGAACAAGAAAATAATAAACTTATTAATCAGTTTTCTCTAAAACTTATTTCAGATTTTAAAACTTCTAAACTCAGATTTACCTGCTTAGAAATTGTCCAAATATTTGTAAGTGCTATGAGGCAACTAAATTTCATTGTTTAATTCCCTCATTTTATTTATACCGAAAATACTTGATTCCATAAGGGAGAAAAGAAAAAAAAGTGACGACAACAGATTTATTTAATCAAATACATCATCATGATAACACTAATGACAATATCATTTACGTTAAAAACACCGTGTTTTTTTTATATTCATGTTCCTTGCATGTCACCATTCTCCGTAATAAACAAATAAAAAAGTAATAATATTTAATATCACAGCAAAAAGGCATAATTCAATGTTAAAAAAAATTTAAAATTTAAATGAGGTGACAAATAGATCCTATAATTTCATATACATAAATATTTTCTCGTATCAACGTGTTTGCGTTTCTGCTGTTTTCCAATTGTTCACGACAACGCGATATTAAATTTTTATTAATAATGTTGGAGTTAACGACTATTTACAATGTCATAAACATTTCATTTTACAGGATTATATAAAATTTGTAGTTTAAATTTTTTTTTATATTCATATAAGCAAAAATAAAAACGTGGCAATGGCAATAATAAGAAAATGCGCATTTTTACCAGCATATTTCATTGCATTTACTATGTTTTTGGTACCTTTACACACACACACCCAAAAGAATGTTTTGAATGTTAATCGATGTGTAAAATTTATAATAATTGAGCTATTATTTTTAACATGAAAATTATATTATAATATATTATACAAATTGTCTCGGCTCAGTTTGTAAGATGCTTTTGAATTCTTAAAGAATATTTGAAAAAAAAACAAGAATTTTTATTTTCAATTAAGGTGCCTTGAAAAAGACAAAAGGAAAAAAGGTACTTAATCATTTTTCTTATCTTTCACACAAAGATTATATTTCTTCAATAGATGTTAAATATTGAACAGGATCATAATTTTTTACGGTAAATACAGAAAAAACGTTTAAAAAAAACACTCAGTCCAAAATCTTATGAAATTCTATTTTCAACTGAAGTTTTTTGTTATATTTTCCCTAGGTTGGAACCTCTACCGTACTTCAAGCTGAAATAAATGCAAAACAGGTTTGCACATAAAAATGTTGGAGAAGAGGTGACTTGAAAGGTAAACAAGTTTCCATTATCTCCGACAGTATGTCATCGCTACAAGCTTTGAACTCACTAATCATTTCATCTGAATTAGTGTAAACTTGCTTAAAATCCCTCAGTGAATTGGCAAAACATCATCGGAAGATCACATTGATGTGGGTACTAGGACATAAAGAAATCGAAGGTAATGAAATGACGGATGAACTGGCAAGAAAGTGAGCTGCAGGGAAACTTATAGGACCTGAGCCCTTTTGCGGAATAAGTCTGAGCTATTTCAAAAATCTCATCTCGAAATGGGTGCAAAAACACATGCAATTATACCATCAAAGTATACCAGGTCTTCACATTCCAAAGAGTTTGTGAACTGTTCAAAGAAAAGATCAGAAATGATCCTTCAATTGGACAAAAAACATTAGAAAATTGACGGGTCTCCTAACAGGACACTGCTTTTTGCGCAAATACCTTAAAAGGATAGGAAGGAGTGATTCAAGCTCCTGGAAGCTGTGTCTATAAGAAGATGAAACATCAAAGTACATCCTATGTGAGTGTGAAGCATTGACTACAGTGAGTTTTCGCTACTTCAGAGAGGGCTTTCCATCTCCCTCTACTATAGTTAACACAAATCCTAAAGTCATCTTAAGATTCTTTGACGAATTGAATGTATTGAAGTAGAACTAGGGTCTCTTAATAAGGAGAAGCACAAAAGATCTTATCAATCGAAGTGCGAGCACTGAGCGAGCACAGATCGTCTTAAGTAAAAAAAATAACAAAATGATTTTCATAATACTTTTCATCATGTATGTTTGTCTGGATTGATTCAAATATTTTTTTCTTGTTTAATTTCTTTAGCATTTTTTCATTTTTATCCATGTAATGATGCTACATTAAATTTCAATATCAATTTACTTGCATACATACCTACTTATGCACCTCATATTGTGATTTAGTTACATCTGATTTTATTCTGATTTATATTTTCTACAAGAATGTAAGTAGTTATCGTACATTATACCTTTTAACGATATTCTACACATTATTGAAATAAGTACTTAATATTACCTTTTCTTGAACAAAGAAAGTGCTTTATTGGCAATTTTCACTTAACATTATGATGAGTAAGAACACAATCAGAAGGAAATTTCATAAAAGTATCTGTCTGCTTTTACTTTTAAATACAAAAGTAATTCAGTTTCTCGTGAAAAACTTCTTCTTAGTGTTAACTTACATACTACGTCATTTTCCCCATCAACATCATCATCATCAAGTTGATATTACTTACATTTAATACTCACACCTACCTATGATATACCTTTTTGTATTAAACATGCATATCACAATAATATGCTGACTCAAATATGTGACTTTTATTATTATTATTATTATTATTATTACTATTATTGTTATAATATTCTTGTTTATAATACACAGAAAAGACACACGTGAAAGAAAAAGGTAGCTGAAAATATGATATTGTGTAACTAATAGTGGTGGTATTTTACTTTTCAATATCATATGTAAGTTAATATTTCAAAGCACTAAGGGTCATATACTTTATTATTTGTGTGTGAATTGACATATTTTGTGATGTAATTTTCATGTTAGACTGCTGTGCTTTTATTCTGCCATTGTAATGTGATTTCAGCAAAGTTAAATATTTTTGCTTTATTTAACAAAAGGTGGCTTTACATTTTGCATCTCCTTTTATTATTGAAGATGATTGAAATTAAAATTATTACAAAAAAGAATAATTTTTATCACGTTTCTTGAAAATGCCAGTATTGTGCGCGGTCATCCTGTCCGTCTGTCTGTGTCAATGTCGCCAATCATTAAAAAATGTCGTAAATCATTAAAAATGTCTCTAAACATTTCCACAAGTCGCCAATCATTGAAAAATCTTGCCAATCATTTAAAAATATATGAAAAATGTCGCCAACCATTAAACAAATTTTGTCAATCATTAAAAAAGTATCGCAAATCATTTAAAAATGTCGCCAATCATTGAAAAGTGTCACCAATCATTGAAAATGATCAAAATGACTAACTGGAAAAACCAAATAATATCGAAAAAACGATTTAAAATCTAAAAAATGATATGTCTTTTCGGTCAGTGTTAAAATTGTGATAAAATTGGCAAATTCTTTACATAGAAATGCGCTCATGTATATCGTTCACGATCACGTTTTAAAATGTTTTTTTTTTTATTAAATTTTCTTTAAAAAAAAAACTTAAAAAAAAGAAAAGTCTTTCAACCATAACTAATATGATATCCAAAGGCAATTTGAAGTTAAAAATGGTAAACTACAAAAGAATTAATTAAATGGTTTTATTCATACCACCCTTCGCTTTTGATTTCTTTATGACCATTAATTGAGAATGAAAGAAAAAAAAACTGAAAATCTCAAAAGAAGAACAATAAAATGCATTAAGTTTCTTATAGAAATGCACGGGATATTAAGCATGAAAAGCGACGAAAAAAATAGAAAAACATTAATATCAGCTTAATATGAGTAAAATGGACAAAATAATGGCTGTATAAAATAAGGAGTGTAATTTTATTTAATATTCACCTTAAATGATGTTTCAATGTAAAATATTCAAATTTATGTTCAGTAAATATTTTAATGATATAAGTTGTATAGTCAGCAACTCAGGTTTTTTTTATTAATATTTCTAATACAAAAGGTATGGGCTCTGGTCATTTCATTTTAATAATAATAAAACTATGTGTACTATTTTCAAATTATTGTGTCGATGTAACCTTTTCTTAATGTTCTTCTTGCTACAGCTTTATTTTTATTAATTTCAAAAATCTTCCAGTATACATTGAAATACATTCTGCAAGATTAAAATTTCTCTGGAAAGGGTGTAATAAGTGGTGATATACCTTTACCCATAAAAAATTATGATGTGGCCAGTGAATTCTCTTTTTACTATGAAAAAACCATAAAAATGTTGTGTATGTGATGAGAGATATGCTGGTCAAACTCATAACATTATAAAAGGCAAACAAAACAGCATATTAAAAATTTCGTTCATAATAGAAAAAAAAATAATTTACGGCAGACAAACAACTATAGTCATATATGATTTTTGAATGCTTGAATATACTAAAACCAAATTATTTTATCCTTTTCATTTCACATTTTAATGTTTCGACAATTTTATTTTATTTTCGAGATTTTTATGAGGATAAAAGTATGATGTTTACAAAGCGATAAGGTAAATAATTATCTACACAAATGAACATCTAAATTTAAAAGGTATGTGTACTTATATTTGATGCTTTACTGTAAAGTAATGTTTGTTGATGAGAAAATTAAAATTTTAATTTTATGTTGATTTTATTTCAATGGAAAAAAAGGTTTTTCATTTAATAATCTTACATGTGAAGTGTGCAACTTTTTTTGTTTAAAATATTTTAATCAACAAATCTGAAAATGAGTTTCAACAAACACTGCTTGGAAAAAACTTTCACTAATTTTCAAGATTTTTTAAGATTTTTTTGGTTTTATTGGTCGTCAAATGAAGGAGTTCTCAAATCCATATGTTTATCGATCTGTTTACTGCTCGGTTGTCTGGTCACCTTATCAAGCAACTTATGTGACGAATTTAGAACGAATTTAAAACAAGTTTGTGAGAGTTGCTGTTTCAAGTCTTGGCTGGAAACAGGACACCCCTCTCCCACCATCATCACATCTCCGTCAGCTGAAAAATGTTCCGTTGTTTGAATGCAGAAGAGCTCAAGCTTTGAAAATGTTTGTGTTTGATCTTTTAACGAATAAGATTGACTGCCCTCTTCTGCTTGAACAACTCCCTTTGAATTGCCCAAGACATCAACTGAGGAATTTTGAAATTTTTTATGTCCCAAATGTGAGGACTTACTATTCGAGGTTCGCCAATGGCTTTTTAACCCCAATTACCAAGAACTTGTGACTGTTGTGTATGAAATAATTAAAGATAAATTAAATATTTTAGTCAAAACTACCAAAATTTAAGATTTATTTCAATAAATGAGTTAAATTAAAATAAAAGCCTTAAAGTGACATGTCTTTGGTGATGCATAAAAAACTGTCAATACATGACAATCGATGAATATGAATCGACATTTTATTTGCCACATTTATAAGATTTATGAGCCACCTAAAAAACATCTATAAATTAAGTCGAACTTTTAAAAGAAAGACCTTAAATTTTTTGTTTAAATGAAATGAAGGAGTAACAAGGCAACTGACTTTTTTTTTCTCTTGAATAAACAATTTGTTAACAGATGACTGCTAACAGTTTTAACTGGAACATCAATTTTCCTTTTTTTTAAATTGTATAAAAAAAAAATGAAGAAAAGGAATTTGGAATATGTTTTATAGTGAAAAAAAAATGTTATAAATAATGATCAAATCAATTATTGCACCTCTTTCAAAACCAAGACCATCAAGAATAAATTATCAGTTTTCATTGCAATATACAAAAGCTTCACTTTTTCCATAAGACATTTGCTTGAATTTCATGATCATACATATAATATCTTAGTGATATATTTCGACAATAAAACACAGATGTATTAAAATAAACCTCTTGCAACACTGTTGCAACTAAAAATTTTCTATACAGTCTCTCTCCCTACAAGATTGTAAATAAAACAGACACATACAAACATTCAATTCTACTCCCCCATCTATTCTTCTTTTTTCATATACATGGCACTAACACAAACACATTTCATTCTGACTCATTTCTTTGTATTGGGAATTTTCATTTTCACATCACAACATCAATTATGTACTCTACAGCATTTCGAAAAACCAGTTTTGTGTAAATCGTCGGAAAAGCAACACGCGTAATATTACCACAGTTAAAAAATTAGAGGAAAATTTTTACATTAAAAAATATTTCATTTATAATCAACATTAAAAAAATTACCTCTGTATTCTGATTTTTCCAAGACAAAAAAAAAATTATTTTGAACATTATTAATTTAAATTTTACTTCAAAAAAAATAAATTAATAAAAATAAAGATAAAAAAATAAACTTGAATAGATTTTCTGTGCAATTTATTGATAAAATGAAAGAAAGGTTTAAAGACAACGAAAATATTTATTAGTGCATTCAATAAAACCGTGCATAAGAAAAGATCTGTTTTATTTACATAAGAAAAAAAAAATATAATGATAAAATTCAATTTCTATGAACAAAACAAAATTTTTTTGAATTTAAAAGAACAGCACTAATAAAAAAAAATAATTAAATTAAATGAAATAGATCTGAAAATAGAATCAAATAAACCAATTTTTTTGTTGATAAATAAATTCAAGTCAAAATATTATGGAATTTAATTGAATAAATTGAAAGAATTTGACTCAAAAAATTTATGAAATTTGAAAAAAAATTAAAAAACGAGAAAATTACTAAATTTTACAAGTAAGTTATTTTATTACTAAAATGAAATGGAAATCGGTTCAGATTTTCTTGGTTCCATTAAAAACAATTTTTCATTGTATTTCTTTGATTTTGTAGTTTCACTTTTAAATAGTGATTTTATTTGTAAAATTAATTCAAATTCAAGTTAAAATTAATTCAAAATTAAATGAATTTTTGCAGATAGAGACAAATGAAACTTCTTTCGCCCACATTAGATTCTTCCCGTAACAATTTATTTGCTTCAATGCAATTTATGCTTCAAAACGGCAGCTGTCCACCATTCGGTGGCAGTTATCGTGAAATGTTTTCAACTGCACTACCAAAACTTGGCTCACCAAACTCATCAACGTCCAGTCAATCAGAAGCTGACAGGAAATCTGATACCGAAGAAATCGTAAGTATTTATATTTCCTCATTCATCACTGAAAATAAATGAAATAAATTTATTTTCAAATAATTTAAATGCAAAATGACTGATATTAAATTCCATACAAACTCTTCATTTTTAAAATAATAATAATACAGACTTGTCAATTGTGTGCCAAACGATTTGCGAATGTTTATCGATTACATCGTCACATGCTAACACATGATAATTCTGATACATTACGACGCTTCAAGTGCAACCAATGTGAAAAGGCTTTTAAATTTAAGCATCATCTTAAGGTAAGAAAACGTAATTTAAATTAAAAATTTTTACAAGTGAACTAAAAAAACAAACAACATCATAATAGGAGCACTTACGTATCCATTCTGGTGAAAAGCCCTTTGAATGCAAGCATTGTGGTCGTCGTTTCACACATTCAGGCTCGTTTTCAAGTCATGTTAGCTCAAAGAAATGCATAAAAGGCCCAAGCACAGGAAATATTAACAAAAAATTAAATGAAAATAATCACAATAATAATAATTATTCGAACAACAGTAACAAAAATAATAAGGAAAAACATTTGAGTCAAAATCTAAATAACAATAGTATTCAATCTCCTTCAATCAATTTGACCATTCCTGACCCAGTTGCTGATATTGAGAAAATGTACAAGTTATCAGCATTGTTTTCTTCATTTATTGCAACACAGTCTGAATATTTTAAGCAACAACCACTTTTACCAAATCATTCCTTGCCATTGATACCGTTCCTACCACCACCAATTTTGGATGAGCCTCTCGATTTGACCATAAGCAAAAGAAGGTCTTGATAAGTTAGTTCATTTCATTTTCCGAAAAGGTTTCAAGTTTAATATAATTTTAATGATAGGAAAAAAGTAATGTTAGATATATTCAAGAAATAATTTGAATAGTACAGTGTGTTCCATGAAAAGGGGAAAAAAATATTCCAATTTTTTTTGTAAATTTTTCTACTCAATGCTCATGATGATGCTGAAGAGTAGTGCCTTTATATTTTATATTGTCCTAATTGAAATTGATAGTTTCAAATATTTGACAGCTGGATAATCAAAAATCAAATGTTTCATATTTCATTGTCCACACTGTACTATTTTATATTATTATTTTATTAAAATAATAATTAAATGTCTGTTTTTAAGCCGATTCGAAATAACTAATTGATTTAAATAATTACAGAAAAAAGTGAATTCATGTAAATTATCTATAAAATAATTATATAAATGACCACACATTACACTAAGCATTATTGTTTCATTACATAAATATAAATATAAAAATTTAAGTTATATAAATAAAATATTATATGATGTACAAATTAATATTTAACTAAACTATTATTGTATAATTAAAATTATTATAAATTAAAATTGTAAAATCTATTCAAAACATATAAATCTAAATAAATATTATTAAAAAAAAAATTAAATTATTAATGTGTCTAATAATTGTACACCGAATAAATGATACGACAAATAAAAAAAATAATAATAATATGTGAAAGAGAAATAAAATTAAACCAAAAATAAACCACTTTAATTGCGGTGTTTGATACTCAAATATAATTTTGTGGTGGAATCCTTTTAGCAAAAAATACACACACACGTGAAAGACAGAAAACATCACAGTGCAAATAAAATTAATTAAAACACTAATTTTCCTCTAATTACATTATTCCCTCTTTTTATGTATACAAATTATACTCGAACTCATCATCGCTATTGCTGTGCTGTGTCAACTTCTTCACCCAGCAAAACAACAGAGTTGTCCTTTGTCAACATTCGAATATGAAACACACGTTTGATGCTACCTTCATGATTCAATGTGTTGTAGTCACAGAATCAACTTTACTTGTTTGATTTATGTGTCATCAGTGAAACACAGTTTTTATGAAAAGTAAGGGAAGTATGGAAAAAATTATTGTTTGTACTCATAATACTGAATTAAAAATATATTTAACCCATTAAACGCCGCTGGTCGATTTTTCAATCAGTCGCTTTTGAGCCGATTTCTCTATTTAAAGATGTCAGGGCAATTATTTTGATTTTTTTCGGTTATAACAAGGAAAATATGAGCAGAAATAAGACGAGAAGTCATCCAATCTCCTGTAAAATTTTTGTATGAAGCTCAACATTTTCATCGAAGTGAAAGGTTTTCACTAATACGCAAAGAACAAACCCTAGAAGAAAGTTTTGCTTTAAATTCAATATTTCTAGGAGAGGGGCTTAATGGGTTAATTTGATTTTAATTACAATTTTCTAATAACCGAATTTATTTAAATATTGAAGTATATTTTTACTTGAAACTTATTCTCCATGATCTCAAGGTAATTGATTTTTGTTAAACTACAGTGGCTTCAAGCAAAATCAAATATTATTTTAAATGAAAATCTCAGGTCAAAATAAATCGAATTTACAATAAATCTAAATGCAAAAGTATGTGAAACATAGAATTCGAAAAACAAATGATAATGAGAATAATAATCAATTGATACCGAAATTCAATTAGACCTCAGGACAGTAAAATGAAATCACTCGCAATAAATGTCGTCTTTTTATATTTAAAACTTTTTTTTTTCATTTTTACCATCAAATTTTATTTGTTATTTGTCTGTTTTTTTTGTATCTTCAATTCAAGGGAAGCTATTTCGTTTTTTTTTTCTTTATTTATAATAATGTGCCACCTTTCTACACCCGTACCCACACGCATCACGCTAGTACCATCAGATTTATTGTATTGAAGTATTTGTATCTTGTAAGCGGGAGAAGGTAATTTAAATAATGATAAAAACAATAAAATAAAATGTCTCTATCCTTATAGATTCCTGTTTTCATTGAAAATATAAAAAGAAAGAAAATACATTTATTGTTGCTTTGCTGACTTTTATATGATATGTATAAGTAAAAAAATAATGAAAAAAAGTTTGTTTCGATTATTGTCAATGAGTGTCAAATAAAAAGACACATTTTCATTTGAAGGAAAGACAGTTACTATTCTGTGTGTGTTAAATGGAAGAAAGGAATGCAAAAGGTATTTTATATAACGAGCAATAATATGACAATAAGTTCGATTCATGTACGATACCGATTAGATTACAAATTTATGTATTTGATTTTGTGTCCAATTGAATTGATTTTATTAGTGGGGTGCCAAATACCTTTTTTATACGTTTCTTTTTTTTATTATTTTAATCAAATCTATGTTTGAAAATAAAATTCTACGTTCAATTTGTTATCATATTAAATTAAAATAGATTTCAATAATTTCCGTTCTTGACAATAATATGGTAATTTACTTAAGACACATAAATTTTAAGGTTAGATTTTCCAAAGGCATCAGCTTGGTCTCGATGGGTCATTTTATGGTCACCTCGATATTTCTATTAAATGAATAAACATCATGAAGAAAAATTTACGGCAATTCTTGCAGATCAAAAAAAAATCAAATTTAAAGCTTGCACTGTAAGTTGAAAACGCACCGCAATACAAAGTTATTAGATCCGCACACGGAGATCTTTGATTGACGCTTTCAGGACGGCTGATGAATGAAATTTTTAATTTTTTTATTTCAATTTATTATTTTCCCTCACAATCATAATCATACTTCATAATCTCACAAAAAGCCCTCTCGGGACTCTCTGAAAGGTCAAATCAAACCACCAGATACAAGTCACTCATCAACGACTTTTCCCTTGCATTTTTTTTCAGGAAAGTCTAAAAACCGACATTAATTTCACAAAAAGCCCTCTTTTGACCTTCTGGAGAGTCAAATCGAAAAACCTAGATACAAGTAACTGAAATTTTTGATTCTCTATCGATTTTTATGCTCATCAGCGACTTTCTCTTTGATTGTTTTTCAGGAAAGTCTAAAATCCAACCTTAATTTCACAACAAGCCCTCTCAGGACCCTTTGAAGGGTCAAATCAAACCACCAGATACAAGTCACTCATCAACGACTTTTCCCTTGAATTTTTTTTCAGGAAAGTCTATGAACTGACTTTAATTTCACAACAAGCCCTCTCAGAACCCTCTGGAGGGTCAAATCGAAAGGCCCTGATAGAAGTCACTGTATTTTTGATTGTCTATCGATTTTTCGAAATTTTTGGAAAATTTTACAGGAAAGTCTAAAAACCGATCTTATTATGGGCACTTTTCCAGTCCAAGCTCATAATGCGATATGGTTTGCAGGCCGTTTCGAACTTACATATTCAAAAATACAGCACTTATTGATCAATTATATTGCGAATATTGGAAACAAAAGGAAATTGAGAATAAATATGTTTTCCGTTTAGAAAATAATTTATGTATGCGTGTTTGTGTGTTTTAAGAGTCAACAAAAACATGTGTAAAACAATTCTATTAGGAAGCATTTAATATCTCTATTTTATATATCGGCAATTTACTATTAAACTATCTGAGTTAAATAAAATGCTTCTTTGCAATATTTCATAAACAAAAGACGCCTTTCTGATATTCAGGAAAACAAAGAAAAAAGTAATCCATTTATCTTACATTTAACTTTCACTTTATTTTACCTATTTTCTATTTTTTTCTAAAACTTCACTTGTTTGCATTTGAAATGAAATTATATTAAACAAAAAAATCCTGAACAATCGCGTAAAAATAGTTTATTTAGGTTTCTTGCTCTTCTTCTGACAGCTTTTCAAAAAAATTATATGAAAATGAAAATAAAGTTTGTCTAAATTTTTTTTATTATTAACCTTAACTCATAAGAGAAAAAACTTTCACCCTAATATTACCGTGTGCTATACATGAAAAATGGAAAAAAGGAAAAAAACTATTAATAATATACAACAGGAGGAAAGAAAAAAGTGAGTCCGCCAATGTGGAGCCATAAGATTAAATTTTTTCATATCGTAGATCATGCACATACAGCTTTAGGTATGAAAGGAAGAAAGTAGAACACATTAAATCTTTGTTTGCCTGTTCTGAGAATATAACCGTGAATATTTGTATGTGTACTTTACTCAAGGCATTTTTTTTCTTTTTCCTTTTTTCATGTGATAAAACAAATCAAAGCACATGCTAAAAGGCAATCTTTATTCATCTTTTACCATTCCATTTATATTTTTCTGCCGTTTTTATTGCTTACTTTTTTTTTGTTGTTTGTATTTTTAGATTGCAACTACAACGTCTTGTCTCTCAATTCACCTTGTTTTTACATTTCCATATTTTTTTACTACCCATTTCCTTTAACAAAATGCTCATGCAACCATAAAGATCAAATTGATGATGATGATTTGCGTAGAAAGAAAAAAACTCACTTAAATGTTTTCTTTTCTGTTTCACTTGTTCTACGTTTCGCTTGTAAAAACGTGTATAGTGGACGATAAATAAAAGAGGTGTAGATATTTTTAGAGACAAGATAATAAAAATGTAAATCGTTTATTATTACTTTTCATGTCGTCAATGTGTGTTTTACGAAAAACAAATTTATAAATTTATTGGACTTCCTTTGGCATCTAACTAATCAGAATAATGAATTTTTTGATGTTTATTGACTGGAAGTTTAAAATTAAAAATATTTCATGGCCATTACTTTTTTTCTCTTAATAATAATAATATTAAAATAATGATTAGTAATTAAAAAAGTAAAAGAAAATTCCAGCTCACATAATTTTTAATGTTTTTTTTTTGTAACAATGAACATTATCGAAGAAAAAAACTTTTAACAACGATTATTCCATTTTATTTTTCATTGTTAGAAAGAAAAAATTGAAAGGTGGGAAATTAAATGTCAACCAAAGTGTCATTTGCAAATTTTTCAATTTTTTTCAACACCTATAGGCAATAAAAACGAGAAAATAGAAGAAAAGATCTGATAAAAACAAGGTATAATACACAACAGCTCTCATAATGTTTAGGGGACACACAAAAAGACATCAAAAATTGTCATCTGTATTTCCATTTCTAATAGAAAGAAAGAAAAAATTAAGATAATAAAAAGTAAACAAGGTATGATTATTTTTTTCCATTTTTTTTCTTGTCTTGATTATTTTTTTATGTATTTTTTTTGGACGGAAACACATCTATTTCAATTATTTTTTTTGTTTGCATATAGCCGACCCATGTTATAACACGTGTAAATACAAGTTATCAAGACAAGAAGTATAAATTAAAAGTAAGTGGAACAGAAAAGCGTGAAATGCCTTTAAGGAAATTGCATAAATAACAAAATACTGATGCCATGCTCATGATATACTTATTTTTTTTAATATCTATTGTAATAGGTGTTGTTGTACAACACTTGAAATAATAATAATAATAATTGTTTATCAAGAACAAGAAGACAATTGTGCGGTTTTTTTCATATTTGAATGATGAATTTTCAAATTGGAGGTGAATGCTAACGGTGTGAACAATAGCTTTGTTGATGACATTTAATTCATCAGAATAATGTTTTTGTGCTGTAGGCAGTTAGACATAACAGAAATTAAAATGAGCTGTATTTTTGATGAAAATCAATTAAAAATTCTTCACTTCTAAAAACATCATTCTAAGAATAGTAAAAAATTTTATCAAAAAACTCATGATTTGTAATCATAGACACTTTAAGAAAAAATCCATGATGAACATGGCCAAAAAATGTATATTTTTAGAACATTTCGTAAGAAAAAATGCACTATTACAGACGGTTTGTCCACCGTCATGACACGTCACTCTGTCACTGTTCACAACTCCAGAGTGGTCCATCGGAGCAAGGTTGGATTGTTTCTGTAAGAATTATTAATAACTTATTGGTTTTGAGACTGGGCTGACGGATTGGGCCCCAGAGCCTCCAAAGCCTGAAAACCGTAAAATACGGTTAAAAATTTTAAAAAATTGCTTTGCTTTTTTATTGAAAAAAGGAGTTATGAGAATAAACATTAACTCATTAGCTGTGAGATTGGGCTCGGAAATTGAGCTTTAGAGTCTGAAAACATTCTAAAGATTAAAATCCAAGATTTCCCCAAAATGGCTGTTTTTTTCAAAATGACAATTTTTTTTCAAAAAATTTATTTCCACGAGTTTAACGCAATCAAATATTCATTTCCACGAGTTGAAATCGCTCGAATATTATTTTCCACGAATTAGAGTCATGTAAATGAGTTCTTCCACGAGTTTGAGTAAGCGTTTAAAACTCGTGGAAGCGTAGTCAAACTCGTGGCAAACTTCAGCACAGTGGAATTTTTCAAAATGACATTTTTTCGGTCCCATCGAAATGCACTTTTCTAAATCACCCAATGGCCCAGAATTTCTCATTTTTCATTATTATTAATTAAATATCTGTTTCATTAATTCAACTGTAATAAAAGGACAATGTCAGATCCCTTGTGTATAAGACCGACCTTTTAAAAGCAGAAAACATATAAATTTCGTTTTTCCTGTTTTGCTTTTGTTTTTCTTCTGATTTTTTTTCAAGTGTCTGTTGGGAGCAAAAACAGTTTTTTTCTTAATATAAGGCAATTATGCTAATTACATTTAATGAAGGTAAAGCACTCACACTTTTAGATAGAGGTGTTATGTTGGAAAAAAAATATTACACATATTCAACACAATTTTTTTTTTGTGTGAAAAGGGAGGCTGTTTCTACTATGTCTCTACTTTTTTTATTTATAATTTAATTAATGCAAAAAAAGAGTGTCATTAACTTATTAAATTATGAAAAGCATTAAAGTATATTAGTTATTTGAATTGGGGGAATGACGTTTCTTGACAAACAATTCTTGCTGACAAAAACAAGGCAAAACGGAAAAGGTCTGTTAATTAGTTGAAATTTATATGTATACGAACTGTAAATGATAAATTTTATCAACGTAATAGTGTTAACGATTATATACCTGATGTTTCTTACGTTTTTAAAGAAGAGGGACTTAAGAGACCTGGTCAAATTGAATTTAAATGATATTAACAACATAACATTGAATCGTTTAGTTGACCTGTGTTTTGTTTATGAGTTTAAAGAATAGAAAAAAAGAAGTTAAAGCAAATATAGAGTTATTTAGATGCAAAGCACACGTTTCCGACCAATGTTTCTTATTATTTTCCACAGTACATTCACAAATTCAGACCAAAGCCATCCAGTGTTCAATGATTAATGTCGGTTTCAGGTTGACAAATTTTAAGATGCTACGTGACAGATGGAATAAATGTGGTGGAAAATTGTTCCTTAACTGGTATTTCTTATTAGATGTGATATACTTTTTCGTTTCTCTTTACATTTATCAACTTGGTTGACCAACAATATTGTCTTGCAAAGAAAACTTGTAATAGAGCGTCTATTTGAAGAGAAATCACTTAGAAATGTATTTTTATTTTACTTTGTCTGTATAAAAAGGACAATTTCCTTTTCAGGTCAACTTATAAACACTTTTAAGGCAAATAAAATAATGACATTGTACCTTTTTGTGATTCAACACAAAACCAACTGCCTTTCATCAATCCCCATATCAACTTTATGTTTTCTTAAGCATTTAACTTTCAAAGAGCAAAGGCAGTCGTCCTCATCAGTCTTTTTCTACATTATTTTTAATAATAAAAAGAAACAAAACATTTTCACTTAAAAATAGAAAGTAATTTCTCATTCTTGAAACCCGTTTTTTTTTTGTTCAATATAGTGAACTATTAGGCATAACTAAGAATTCTAAATGCAATTTATTTTGCTGTTTGTATAAGTCAAGGTATTTCTTTTACTTGTAAGACACTTAACTAAGTCCAATTTTTGAAGTAGGTACGTTACGCAAACGTATGAATGCCCATCTTTTGAATTGTCAATTTATTATTGTCTTGTGAATCCGTGAGATGAATTTTCTTACTTATAAGTGGTCATTTACTATTTGTTTTGAAAAACCAAATAAAAAGTTGATCTATGGAAATGTTTTGCTGCATTGCGTCTTTGTTTATGGATAATTTTTTGAATTTCATGTTAAATTGTTGTTGTTACCAAGAAAATGTTGATGGTTTATGATGTTGATGACTTTTACTATTTAATTTTCCTTTTAACATTGTCTCAGTTCAGACTTTTAGGCCGGCTTCAGGTGCTTAACTCATTAATCGCCGCTCCTAAAATATTGAGTTTTGAACAAAAAGTTCTTCTATGATTTATTCTTTACGTAAAAATGAACACTTTTCATTTCGATGAAAATTTTAGGTTTCTTATAAAAATTTTACAGGAGAGCCAAAACAAAATACGTATAAGTCCTACACAAATACATACAGAAACATTGTACGAGAGAGAAAAAAATGCGACTTTTCTTAAAAGTTTAGCTCATAATTTTTTAATTTTTGGTTTAAATTCAAAAACCATGCAACTGTTTGATACAAAACATCTTAAATTAAGACTCTAAAAAAGATTGCCAAAGAAATTTTTTGATTTGAACGAGAAAAGTGACTTCCAAGAGGCGTTGTAAAAATACAACGCTCGCGATTAATGAGTTAACTTTTAGATATGCGCTACGTATACACTCACACAAAATAAAAATTAACCAACGCTAACCTATGTAGTGTACACGAAGCGCATAGCTAAAAGTTAAGCACCTGAAGTCACAGTTAAGGTGGTCCCAGAGATGAGGACCTACAAACGTGTGAATTGTCCACACTGATACACGGTTAGTAGAGAACGTGCTGCAGAAAGCGCTGCTAGGCACTACATAAGATACTCCAATGGATCTAAATTAAAGCAATTCAGTATTAAAAAAGAGACTTTCATTCAAATTGGGCACTAAGCGGCAACTTCAAAAAGATGCAAAGTCTAGTAAAATACTAAGAATACACTAGACCTGGTTTAGTTCAAGAAAGTGTCCCAACCTTCTTGAAAAACTGTCCAGAAACTGACATTTCCACATTTTTGATGGAATCATGACTGGGAATGTACCTGTGATGCTACGCAGTCTGGAATGCAAGAGGCATACAATAAGGTGATTTGCAACAGTATTTTTTGATTCAGAGAGACAGTAATCAAATTCCATACACTGTAAGTTGAAAACGTCCCAAACCGTCACGCATTAGATGCATAGACAATAAGAGTACTTTTAATATTCGAAATTTTTATCCCAATTAACAGGAAATGCGTTAAAAATTACATTCATCAAACAACCAGCAAAAGTCAATAAAAGATCTTCGTTTCCGGACCAAATCAATTTGTACTGCAGGGCGTTTTCCACATACAGTGCAATGAAGAGGCGATTTTTTGTCTTAGAGTACACGCCAGATTTGACCACCATTCCTGATTGTTATAAAATTTGTTCAATTTTTGTCATTTAACTATTATGTCGGAATTACTCTTTAATATTAACGACAAAATTTCACCTTACACTATTAGATTTATGATTATTATATCGACATATTGGCATTATTATTATTTTGAATGAAGGCGCCCCATGTCTCTGTTACGTCATGTCTCACCCGTTTTCCTCCTTTTCGAATCGAAAAACACATATTTACTTTATTTCTACAGACACAAAATCAATGTTACAAAGGTAAGGATTCACATACATACAAAGAAAAGTCACGAAAAAAAGAAGAAAAATGATATATGATGTCGCAGATGTTTTTGTCGTTTCGATTAGATATATATACATGAGAAACGTAAAGAGAGCAAAGACATAAGTTAATAAAAAAGCTAAACAGGAAAAATTTTTGATATCATACAAGTGATAGTTTTTATGTTTTATAAATAAAAAAAAACACGACAAGGAAATGTTTTTTGTCACAATGAAAAGGTAACAAAAGTACAAAGAAAAAGCGATTTCATTTTAAACAAAGTAAAAAAAATGTAACAGAAGCGACGTTGTTGTTATTTAATGTGAAAATTACGAAGAGGTTTGAGAGTCGTTTTTTATTATTATTATTTTTTTCTTTATGTTATTTTTCCATTTCCCTGTTTACTGTTATTTATGGTGCTTAAAAAACATACTTTATATATATACATACATTTTTTCTGCTATTATGTTCTGCTGTGACTTACTACTGTTACAATCCCCATCATAAAGCTCTCCATTCCCACTAAAAAAAAATTTCTCTCATCAACTTGTTTTAATTTTTTTTTTACATTTTACATTTATCACAGAAGTATCATTTACTCATCAATGAATGCTTTGTTGTGTATAATTTGATTTGTTATGCTACTTGATTAAATGATATATATACAATATACAGAATTGTGGTGTATTATGAATGATCATCATAGTAATTTTAAAAAGAGTGTGTGCAAATGGGAGGAAATTTACAATGATACTCTATTTTTATTTTACTTTATACATGCAATTATTTTGAAAAAAAAATTTCGTCTTTGATGGAAAATGCTAATCTAACAGCTTTTCATTGTTTTTTTTTGTTGTATTCAAATTATTTAAGAATATTTCAATTAATAGACGAATCAGTTTAAAATTAGCATTTTTGTTTATATAGGTCAAATCAGAAAAATTAAAATAAAATTACTTAATACAATATTGATTTTTGACAAAAGGAAATCGGTGATTCAAAAAAAGTTTGTTGGTAATATCCCTGAATTTATTTTTAGTGTAACATTATCACAAAATGATAATTTTTTAATGTGATGATGAGTAAAAGCAAAGCCCAGATCAGATTTCTAGGGCGGTCTCCACAGTAAAAAACCAGTGGCTGCATAAATGTTTCCACTTTACATTCTCAATTAAAATTTTAAATAAAAATAACTTAAGTTACCAAAGAATTATTTATTAAGAAAGGATACGTTAATTTCAATAATTTAAATTCATTCGTGTGACTGCTTTCAGAAGAACAACACATAAATTGTTGGTTCTTAAAATCAAATAAAAATTGTTAAATAAAATATTCAATTTAAAAATAAAAAAGCTTTTAATGTTCAATAGCTATAGACGCGTCCATTGTGCATACCCATTTATCATCATATCTGATGAAGAAGGAACCAAATCTAGAGAATCAACTAAAGAAAGAAGTTCACTAGACCTTGTTCAGTTCAGGAAAGTGACCACACCTTCTCAGAAAGCTAAGCAGGGCAGACACCTTCACTTTTATGATGGAATCAATACTGAAAAAGTACTCACTCAGAGTAATACCACGCAATCTGACATGCTTGGGACATACACTAAGCAGATGTGCAGCAGTCTCCTCTTGTTCAGAGCAGCATTTGCAAATTGGATCTCTTGAGTCAAAATGACTGAGGTGATAGTCTGGACTACAATGACCAGTGAACATACCAACTACAACTCTGATATCAATACGGCTCAATCTGATCAGTTGTCAAGATAAACCGGAATCAGGTTCCTTGATAAAGAGACGAGTCTGCCTAAAAGTACCCACTTGATTGGACCAGCTTTTAAAGCCTTAAAAAGCAAAACACAAAAATTAGAGTAGCTTACATATTTACTTCACCTTTAAATATGATCACTAATTGAGTGGTAAGTTAGCATACAAATAATTTGTCAAATGATATCTAGGAATCTTAACATGAACTTTTTTTATTAAACAAAGTTATATGGGTTTTTAATAAAACTTATAAATGTAGAAAAAGGCTTAATATCATCAAAAAAGGAAATTGAATTTCGTATCTAGTCTGGCCTTTCCCTAATACTTACTTAACTTAAAAAAAAACTATATTCTATTATTATATTTATTATAAAGATGCATGAATTTCATTTCAAATATTTATTTGATATGAAAATGAATAACTTTTGTTATTTATTTGGACATCATGGTCTTCATCAACTGTCATATAAAAAGAAAAGTGATGAAAATGATGAAAAAAATAAATTGTGAATATTTTATCTAGCAGTAATCCCCATCACAATATTACTGTTTATGTAATGTTATCATTATCAGGATAAAAAAAGAGCCAACTTTAACCGCAGCTAAAAGTATACAAGAGTTTTGTATATAATACATTTTCCATTGGACAAATTTATTTCATTCATCTACCTATCCGGTGAAAAATGGGGAGGAGTTACACCTGCTTATTTGTATGTTGTATTTTAAATTTATGTATATTATACAGGTGCGCACAAGACCGTCCAGACAGGTATAATTTTACTTATTTCGCCTCTTTAATACAAATTCACTTGTATATGAGCCACCAAATGCCTTATGTACTTCATTTTACTCATTCCTTGTGTGTGTGTGTGTGTATATATGTTTGTTTTACTATATAATATGTATGTGTAAGATAAGGTTGCGCCCAAGATGTAGCAACACGTTTTCATAATATACCTTGTACTCAGGAAAAAGGTAGAGAAAAGTACATAAAGGTGGAGTAGACGTACCTTAGCAAGCACCACTCCTTGTTACTAAATGTTATAGTCGTTTATATTAAGCTTAAAAAAGAAGCCTATGATGAGACACAGTACCATGATTATATATATAAACGAAGAATTAGATCAACAGCAGCAAACGACGAAAAACACGAAAATTTGCTGCATAAGAACTTTTCTGTTAAACGAAAATAATAAAGCAAAACAGCTGTTTGTTTTGTAACTAAAAAACTGCAATCTTAAGCAGAATTCACTTTAGCAACAAAAACAAAAAGTTAAATGAACTTTTATTGTACTTGTATTTAGACATTAGATCGATAAATTTTCAGACAAAATCGAAAATACATATTCTTTTGAAATTCACTGTTTAAACACTGTTTTGACCTTGTACAACATAACAGATGTAAAACATACATATTTTGTTGCTTATTTGAAAAAAAATTTACCGATGATGATTATCATGATTATTTACAATAAACAATTTTTTTATGTTACATCTCATTTTGAACTATATATTTAGAGTTCGTTATATATTTTCATTGATCGACATATTATTTATGTAAAATTATTTCAGGCTATATAAGGTTGGTATACATACGAAAAAAAAAGTAAAAAAAAAACTACATCAAGAGCAGCTGTGAGCATGCTCTTAAAAAATATATGAATATGAAGAATAAAAATCAGCTACAGACTTAACAAAAGACTACTTAGTGCTTATATAAATCTATAAGTGTGTGTGTGTGTGTAAGTAGAAAAGCCTTGTTTTCAGTACGTTTCATTTCCCATCATCAAAAAACACTAACGTTGTATTTCTATTTATACGTTGATAATGAATTTTATTCCGAATTATACAGCAAATGAAGTAAAGGAATCTCATCGATTTTTCTTTATTTAAAGAAATCTTACCATATGGTGTCAAAATATTACAAATGCTGCACAAAATATATGTTATTGTCATTTCAGTATTTTATTTTTATCTGTATTTTGTATGAATTTAATTTTGCAAGTTGGAAAAATTTAGTTTGTAAGAAGATCTGAAATTCAACAAATGTGATGTTTTTGAAATTTAAAATAAAAGGCTGATTTATATTTGATGTTGTCTTAAACTGGCTCTTTAATTCTTTTTCAGCACATGAACCGTCTTTATTGTGATTGATCTTTGATCCAGAACGACAAGCAAATTTGATTCAATTTAATATATGAACTTTATCGAAGACTGTCCAAAATTATTTTTAACTCTCGGTTCAACGACGGGGTCTCGCCAGACCCCTAAAAATTTCGCGCAAAAAAGTAATATTTTTTATAAGTTTTAAAATGTGTTAGAAAATATCTCAACCTGCAACTTTGCTGAAGAGCCCAAGTTAATATTACAGATATAAATAAGCCAAAAATGGTAAAATCGATTATTTTTCACAAAAACCGTTAAACAACATCAAAATTGTTAATTCTGATATTTATGGTCCCTTCTTATTTGCAATATCGATGTGGTCAGTTCAGCAAAGTTGTAGCTTGAAATATTCTCTATACCGCTGTTTCAGGTCACTTTTACCTAATACTTACGAAAATATAATTTTTGACCAAAAATAAACGTAGAAAATTTGAATTTAATGCATTTTTTTTCTTTAAGCAACTCCAAGATGCATTTGCCACCTTCTCGGCGCAATTCAGCAATGCATTTTCAGAGTATGTTTATCTATCGAAGTTTTTTATACACTAATTCATTCATTAAAGTATTTTTCAAATGTTATTATCTTAGGCATTTGACGCATACTTTCGAACTCTTCTCAACACATACTTAAAGAATTTTGCCGATAAAAAGACTTCATAAATTTGAAGTTCTGATATACGTCTGTAAATCTCTGAACAACGAAGTCGGTTTGGATTCAATTTGGGCATAGCTAGATTAAGAGACGGCTACAAATTGGTCCTAAAGCATTCGTCAACATTAGTTGGACATTGTAAGATGTCCTCTACGGTCAAGCTACTTTAACAAGCTCTCCCTCAATCTGAAACGAACGAAAGAACATCAACATTTTTGAAGGAAGTTAGAGAGCATTTAACTCTAATTCCTAATTTGACGTGCCATTTTATTTGAATTAATCTATTCCACTTTGCATCTCTTCACTTGCCTCTCTCTTGACTTGTCACGGCTCCACTTCTGAGTTAGCCTCTGGAGTTTGCAATATACTGCATGAATTGATTCTGCCTTTTTGTTTTGGAAAATTTGTGGTTTTTGTATGGTTTTCTGTCTTTAGGTGTCGGGACTGACTTCGTCTTTGGGATCACATCTTTAGCTGTATCGCATTGAATAACCTCACATCACTACTTTAAACTTTAAGTTAAAATTTTAAGTTTCATTAGCCAATTCTAAAAAGCTGTTATCTTAAAAGACCATCACAGAGAAAGCAAACGTAAATATGAATTGTAAATACATGATGAAATAAAATATAAAAATGAAATTGAATACATAGGGCCTGACAAGACCCCGTCGCTGAAAGTAAGGGAAAAAAGTTATCGCTGTTCAAAGTCCAAAACTCTGTTTCCAGGATCTTCAATGGAATTATTTTCCATATGAATAAAAAAATATAAACTTGATAAATTCACCTGATTCCTTAATTATTGTATTATAATCAAACAAAAAATAAAAATAATGAAAAACAGTATGAAGACAATAATCTAATTTTAGTCCCTTTTAACTACTGGACGTCATACTGTGAATATGTTACATATTCTATTCAATTTAATTTACTTCTTCTCCTTCTTCTTCATGTGCTATCACTATCTTTTAATCATGTGCCCATTCTCATAAGAGATAAAAGCTATTCTCATTTTATATAAACATATCATCACCTATGTTTATTTCTTTGATGCACAAGTATAAAATACCATGTGTGTGAGGTGAACTCTAAAACGAATGTGTATTTTCCTTTTAGACATAATCAGAACAGAATGGTGATATTCAGTAAATTAAATTAAAACCCCTGACGATATGTAGGATAATTGTGTTTTTTTTATTTTATATGAGACACTTTACTTACCAAAATTACACACACGATATACATAACTTCAATTAGGGTGTATTAAATGTATAAAATATAAGTAGAAAAAAAATCACAAATCTTAGTAAAATGTTGACGCACTCTTTCACAGAGAGTATGATGGTAAGAAAGCTACTTAATTTGATACTTTATATGAAACACTCAAGAAAGGTACAATAAACGTAAACATAGTTACAAAAACTATTTAATAAAACAAAAAGTTTATCTCTGCATTTTATATATTGTTCATTGTTCATAGCATTCAAGGAAAAAAAGGTGAAAGACAAAGTGTGCACCACAACCACTCTTTTTTAATACAACTGGGACTTTATTTCAAACAATTTCTTGTATATCTTACGTTAAAGGAAAAAAAGGAGTAAAATGTGTGATAATATATTTTCAGTAATTAAATTATCTGACCTAGTGTGAATAATAAGAACAATAAAGTATATGAAATACTACTGAATGAGAATGTGTTTTATAATAAAAGAGATTGTGGAAAAAATTTAAAGCCGTTTTGGTCGAGACAATTTAATGAATAGTAGAATGGAGAAAAAAACTAGAAGAGTTTTAAAAGGATTAATCTATTTCCATATCAACACGTACTGTCAGTTTAAGTAATGTTATTGGCTTATTCAATTTTCCTCCTTCAATTCAAAAAAAAAAAATATGTGTGTTACACTAATAGATAATACTGTCTCAATTAAAAATCAATTGTTTCAAAATCAATATGTGTTTCAATGATTAAAGAAAAAAACGTGTGAATAGTTACATCATGCGGGCTTGAGTCAAACTAAATAGACAGTTTGTAACAAATTATTAATCGGCTTAATCCTAATAAAATAAATAACTTGCTAATCTGATATAATTTACAAGCCACGGTTTTCAAATTTGGTCTCATATAACAGCCAAATATCGCCCTGTATACAAATATTTGTATAAAAGTGTTCAATTAGACACGATACATAATGATTAGAATTCCCATGCA
This sequence comes from Culicoides sonorensis, assembly GCA_900002565.1. Lineage (NCBI taxonomy): Eukaryota > Metazoa > Arthropoda > Insecta > Diptera > Ceratopogonidae > Culicoides > Culicoides sonorensis. Next base: position 200,397 of record LN483545.1, read on the forward strand.
AGCCAAAACGATTCACCTTTCAACCGTATAAAAAGTTAAAATAGCCAATGTGTCTGCTTGTTCAATTCTATCCATAAATTAGAAATATCTATATCCTCTAATAACAGTCCCCATAGACAATTTTAGTGGATCAATTTTAAAATGCTTAAAATAAAATGCAAATTCAGGCAGCAATGCAAAGGTGTACAATTTTAGCTTGCTAAAAGAGGATTGTGAATATATCACAGTAAATTAAGTTTGATAGCGTAAGTGACAAATGTTTGTCCCACTAACATTATAAACCATTTAAAGGTGTAGATCGGAAATGTGATTTCGGAACTAAGGGATTTAATGCTGTTTTTTTTTTATTTGGATGAATAATTTGAAAATAATAGTCAGTTTGTACGTTTTTTAATAGAGATATGTCAAATGTCAAGTAAATTTAAAGTTAAGGTTAACTTGACCATCAAATTTCACCTCTCTACTTTGTTAGTAGATAAAGTGCCACAATCATTGACGAAAATTTATGATAAAAGTTGTCGAGGAATTTTAATTTTTCTTGAACGTTTTCAACTAGACTCAACAATTTCTGGACTATTGTAGCAATTTTCACAGAAAAATAGTGAAAAATGAAAATTTAGCTACCGGGCAAAAAGCATAAATGACAATTTTTTATAATTTTTTGGAATTATTTACCCTGTCGGAAGTAAACTCCTGAATTTCAGGAGCTCAACTTTTCAGGGGTTATAAAAAAATAGTTATATGAAATAATTAATTTATGGAAATAAAAACTCTAAAAACTCAAAAAAAAAAACTTAAAAATTTCAAAAAAAATCAAATGTTTTTAAAAAAGTCAAAAAAATTAAAAAGTATTTTTTCTAATATATCAAATTCCATTTCGACTGGAAAATTTTGATCGATGTGAGAATATGATTTTCCGAAAATGTTAATTAAAATTAAATGAATAAAGAATTAAATAATTAATAATAATAATAACTAAATAATTTTTTAAAAAGTAAAATCCATTTTTTCGACTTTATCAACTGTCAAAATCTGCCATTCTCAAATGACCGGCATGCGGCATTCATTCAAAGTCCATTATTTTTTAGGTTTTTTCACGTTAATCATCTAATTTTAATTCAAACACATCAATCAAAATTTTCAGTGGAAATGGAATTCGATAACTTTTATTAACTTTTTGAATATTTTAAGTTTTTTGACTTTTTAAAAAAATTTGATTTTTGAAGTTTTTTGACTTTTTTGAAATTTTTAGAAAATTTGAGTATTTTGACTTTTTAGAAATTTTGAGTTTTTAGATTTTTTATTTCCATAAATTAATTATTTAATTAATTAATTGATTGAATTTTGTTTAATTTCTAGGATTTAAATTTTATAAAAGTATTTTTTATAACTCCTGAAATTCAGGAGTGAATTTCCGACGAATAGTTTTTTCCGGAATTTTAGGGAATTTCCTGATTACATTGCAATTTTTCCGGTTTTTTCGAGTATCTTCCTATTTTTTTAGTCATTTTCCGGCTTTCTAATGATATTGCGATAAATGGACACCCTAATAATCGGAAAAACTTCATCAAGGTCGTTTTGACGCATCTCAAAGATAATCCAAATGAATATTTTCAATTTGTTCACTAGTACACTATTGGACAAAAAAATTATCATTAAGGCGAAAAATCCTACAAAAAAAATTATGAATATTTCACACAGAAAAAAAGGTGGTGAAGTTTGTAATTTACCGCATATAAACTCATATAAATGCTTTAAAAATACATTATTTGCAAATGTTTTCATATAAATACTTCCGTATACGCGATTTAGTCAGAACATACAATTCATGTTTATTTTATTACATTATTCAATTAAACATAATTTATTTCCTCCATTAAAACACATAATTATCACACTAATGTGGTAAATTTAATTGCTTTCATAAAAAAATTAATTACAAGTAATGCAACACGGTGATCAATGTGACGCGTAGTAAAATATGAGAGAAATTATAGCTGGCATAATTATTTCTGTCCTTGATTGAAATGGAAAGAGGTATTTTTTTTTGAAGGAAAGGGTACCTTTTTTCTCCTTTTTTTTCATGGAAGCTTTAAATAAAAAAAAACTCATTCAAATAAAAATGTTTCAATTACCAATTCCAAAGATATCTTTATCACACACCAATGAATCCAATCTACACATATTATGTGTTCACAAATTCAAGGCTAATTTCATCCGTTTTCTTCCCACATAAAAATAAACAAAAGACATTCTTTTCTTTCACCTTGCTAAAACAGAAACACACACACACAACATTATATTTGCCAACACGTGAAAGTGTGTTCTTAAAAGCATAAGAAATATAAAAAGCAAACACACTTCACATTATATAAATAAATATTTCTCTATCTAATGGACCTTTGTCATAATTTTCTTTACAGACCATCAAGTATATTTTCCACTTATCCCCGAAAAAACATATCTCCTTTCCAAACCAACTGTATATGATTGTGATTTTTAAGATATGTGAAAAAAAAAATAAAAATAAAGAGACGAAAAATGAAAGACCAATGTATGTTTTTATTTGTTATCGTTTTTTTTTCACATGTGCTGTGATGTTACACTTCTTGCATTGATGTCCATTATGATGACGATAACTTTAAGATACCTTCGCTTGACTGCCTTCTTGTTTACCTTCTTATTTTACGTTCATGAACCATAAAAACAAACAAAAGAAAATGGATCGGACTCACATTAAGTATAATATACACCTTTTGTAAGGGGGCTTACCAATTATCAATTACTTGGAACAAAAATTATTTGAAACTTATTTTGGGAAAGCACCCTCTCGAAACATTACTTTTCGTTCTATTTTATCTTTTCTACTATATGACTTGTGTCCAAGAATAAACAAGGTTGCCTTCTTACTTACATTATTATAAGGTAAGAAATCATGCTGTGTTGTAATAGCCCATATAATTTTCTCAAAGTGGAAGGTATGCATGTGATATCTTGTGTAAATGGAAAAGAAAACATCATCATCATTTTCATTGCATGTGTTGTTTCGTACAAACGTTAAAAAAAAGGGCATTGCTAAGAAAAAAAAAGGTGTATGAAAAAAAATTTATATGAAAAAATAATAAAAATAACAGAAAATTTAAGAGTTCACGACTCACACCATAAATAAAGAGTGAAACAATATAATGATTGTTTGTTACCCCAATTTGCCGGCTACTTTTTCTTTATTTTAGTATTTCTCTTCTTCTTTTTGATGTTTGAAATGTGATAAAAGTGTTTGTTTTCCTTGCATGTGTGAGGTAAAAAGAAGAAGAGACGTCTATTTTACAGGAAAATGCCAGATAAGTTAAAGGAAATTAAATGTCTTCACAAATGACCCAATATTTTCCTTTTACTTTTTATATTTGCCTAAAGCATTTCCGTCAATCATGGTTAAAATACCGAAAGTATTTCAATGATTTGATAAAATTTTAAATGTAAACTGTTCAATTTTCCCGAAACTACTAATTTCGAAAAATCTAAGGCATTGTGTCTTCCGAATCGTTTAAAGTACTCTAAAAAATATAACTATCGATCAATATTTGACCTTTTTCAATCCTGAAAATTTATATCAACTGACACTCATTTTTCAAAAGTCACATCGTCATCAAATTTAATCACCCCTTTACATCCACACACACACACATATCGATATACTTGATACTCACGCGGAAAACAATGAAAAATTATTTGTTTGAGTTTATAATTTACAGATTTTATTGTTTTCGCGTAACACACACACACACACACCAATAATATATTGAATGTTCAATGAAATGAAAAATTGCAGTAATTTGCATGTCGTTGTTATTCAGTTAACACACACTCAAAATGCTGATAGATTTTATGGACTTCACGTATGTTAATACAAATAAGCGACACAAGAAATAAATTGCATCAAGCATTCAATTTTAAATCGATTACAAAACCTTTACTTTTTTTTTATGTAAAATAATAATAAAGTGAAAATTGGTGTGAGGTGAATTATTTGATTTTATTTTTTACTATCATATTTTATTTATTTACTACATTTAGTTCGTTAGTTAGTGTACTAAATTTAACACACGTCAATTCGAGATACTTCCTTTTGTCACTTTTTTGTACATGATAAGTGCACTTTTTTTTAGATTTTATTGGATTTATAAAAAAAACAAATACGTTATTGTTTGAAATAACAATGACCAACATTTTTATAATATGGATTATGATTTTATTTATATTTAAGAGAGTTTTTTTATTAAAGTTTCATGCATTAAATTTAGTTACTTTTACTTTACGCCTTGTTCTTCCTCAGGGTGTCCAGACTGTTCTCATGTTGAGCAAAGGCGATCTACAAAATTTCTCAATCTAGAACGTCGGATTGCAAATTGTTTCAGTTCCCCCAGGTTGTTAAATTGTGCCTCATTTGTCTCTCTAACCGAGTTGGCATCAGAGAGTGTGAAGCGTCGCCAGGTGTTCCTTGGTCGAGTTTTTCTACGACTACCTTGTGGATTGTATTCAAGGGCCTTATAGCAAACTTCTGAAGGGTCTTTTCGTAAGGTATGCCCAATATAACCAAATTTTCTTCTACGTATCACCATATTTATGTGTTGCATATCAGCGTTTCTTAGCAGTTCCTCATTCGAAATTCTATTCGACCAGAAGATATGCAGAATTCACCTAAGACAGCGCTTGACAAATACTTGCAGCCTTCTCTTAATGTCCTCTGTAAAGATTACAGTATACTAGACTTGGTGTTCTCAATGAAATCCTGGTGGCATAGCGGCATTTCATAATGTTTAGGTATCACTGATATGAAAATAAAAAGATAACATTTTGAATTTTTTCAAAGCCAAATGCCAACATTTTTTAATAGAGAAGTTCTATTGACTCACCTGCGGAGTCAGCAGATGAGCTGTCTAATTTTTAGAAGCAGCAGTCTTTGCTGAAATCTTTCTCTGAGTCTCTAGGAAAATTGTTGTACGAGTTCTACGTGGTTATTTGATTGAAGCTCTGTTGGGTGCACCAATCAAGATTGAAAATCATTTTCAGAATTTTGTTTTGGAGTATTTGTATTCTTTTAATGTTTGATTTGGCTATTTCGTTGTATAATGAACAGGCGTATGTGTATATGGGTCTTAATGCGATTTTGAATATTGAAATTTTGTTGCTGATGTTAAGTTTGGATCTTCTGGATCTTCTTCTTGACGGGAATAAAAATTTTATTGCGCTATTTGTTTTTTTTTGTATGATGTATTCTATGTGTTTTGTATGTGAGTGATTAATCCGAGGTATTTTGCTTCAGAGCTCCATGGTATTTCGTTTCCATCAGGCACAATCGGTCCATGTGGTAAATTTCTGATGCGTCATCTTGAAACCAAGAGATCTTGAGATTTCCAGTTTTTATAAAAAAAACTTGAATTTTACTTCAAAAAATATTTAAATATACCTGTTATGACTTTTAATAGCCGTTTGTCAACAAATGTAATGCGGTTTAATGTTTCAGCAAAGTTTTGTTGGGTCAAGTAAGCGTTTCTCATTATTTTTTCACTGAATTTTATTGCTATCGAATTTGAAAAAAAAATCTATTTAATTGAATGCCATCTCGATTCAAGTGGCAAAAACAAATTATTCAAAATACCGCAATGAAATCAAAATTCAAACTAAAACGAGAATTCTCAGAAAAATTCAAAATAAAATTGCTATATCTTAGTCTCAATTTAATATTAAAGCACCTAAATTAAAAATAATACGAATAATTAAAATTTAATTAATTTAATTTAACATTTAACAGTTATGATAATTTTTTTTCCCCAAAAAACCACCTGTAAAATAAATTCATTACCAAGCCTGAATGAAAACGCTTTTATTTCACTCTACAATTGATTTTAAGTCCTCTTAGATACTTTATCGACAAAACATTTGTGAATTGTCAAGAAAAATTCACGTTGTCACATTAAATTTGTAGAAAAAACATATTTTTATAAAGTGTTATTTTTTAAGAGTTTTTAATTATAACCGTATCGGACCGGTAATATTAGGTTTAACTAGATAATAATCATAATATTCTGTTAAACTTCTTCTCAAGCAAATAAAAGCACTTGAACTTGTATCTAAACAAGTAGATTATAAAGATGTTACACAACAGAAATAAGTAATTCTTTTCTCATTATTCCTCTTTCTATTGCGTTTGTATGATTTTTTTGTGTTTTATTTTAATTTTAATTTTATTTGTTCGATTAATTGATTTCTTAATTTTATTTCCACTGGATTTTTTGGACTATTATTTACTTATTTGTTTATTGTGTCACGACAAAACTACATCAGTGTCTTTGTATTTGTCTGTCCGAACATTAATTTTTGTATATATAAAAAGTAAATTATTGATAAGGCATTTTTACATTTAATAATCCGAAATCTTCTTCATATGATTCGCGAAGTTTTACAATCAATTAAAATAAATAAATCTTATAAAAGTTGAGGTAATCAAAGTAAGAAATCTGATTCAATTTATTAAATTATAATCATCTGACTAGACGTCATCATAAGGAAAATTATTTAATTATGTTACAAATACAACTAATGGTGAAGAAACAAATGAAGCTTTCATTACACATGATCAATTTAATTTTTTTTCATTTAATTTTTTCCTTTTTTTGTTTGAATTCTTATTGCGTGGCATCGTGCTCTTCAAATGCATGTCTTTAACAACTTTTTTGAGTCACTTAACGCTACTAGCACTGCACTTTTTTCAAATTTTCTTTTGCGGTTTTATTGATACTCATATTTTTTTCATATTCTAGACCAGGAGGCTATCGCCCAGCAAAATTATTAAAACTGGAAGGCATGGACGCTAGCAGTTCTGTTAGCTCTGATATTGTCATAATTCATGGCAATTCACACCCAGAGCTAGCAAATTTGATTGCAGAGTAAGTTTATTACTGATTGAGTATCAAATATCAACTGATAATGATTATTATTATTACTTGCATTTAGACGTCTTGGTGTGAAATCAGATGCATGCTCGGTGTTTCATAAAACTAATCGAGAAACTATGGTGCAAATTGGTGATTCTGTTCGCAGTAAAAATGTTTATATAATTCAAACAGGAACAAAGTATGTTTAATATGATTAATTAAGACAATTCTCTTTAATTTAAATACTTGCCTGTTTTTTCAGGGATGTTAACAACAACATTATGGAACTTCTAATAATGGCATATGCATGTAAAACATCATCAGCAAAATCAATTGTTGGTGTAATTCCATACTTGCCATACTCTAAACAATGTAAAATGCGTAAACGTGGTTGTATTGTCACGAAACTCCTTGCCAAAATGATGTGTAAGTCGGGATTAACCCACGTGATTACCATGGATTTGCATCAAAAAGTAAGAATTAATTGTAAAATTTTTCATGACTATCTTTCTAAGAGACATCATGTTTAAAAAATAGGAAATACAAGGTTTTTTCGACTGTCCTGTTGATAATCTACGTGCGTCTCCATTTTTACTTCAATACATTCAAGAAAATATTCCGGATTTTCGTGATTCAGTTGTTGTTGCTCGGAATCCTGCTGCAACAAAAAAGGCAACTTCGTATGCCGAACGATTACGTGTTGGAATTGCTGTGATTCATGGCGAAGAAAAAGAAGATGAAAGTGAACAAGTTGATGGTCGAACTTCGCCGCCAGTTGCAGACAAAAGTCTTAAAGGTCGTGTGTATGATGTTCCAGTATCAGGTGTGCCATTGTATCCAGCTAAAGAAAAACCACCAATTCAGGTAATGAAAAATTTAATTTTAATTATTTTCAATTATATACGAATCATTTACTTTTCCAGGTGGTTGGTGACGTTCGTGGAAAAAATGCCATCATGGTCGATGATTTGCTTGATGACGTTCAATCGTTTGTTGCTGCAGCGAATACTCTCAAGGAAGCGGGAGCAAATAAAATTTATCTGTTAGCAACTCATGGTTTACTGAGCTCAGATTCACCAGCGCAACTGGAAGAATCACCAATTGACGAAATCATTGTTACAAATACAATTCCACATGAGATGCAAAAAATGAAGTGTTCCAAAATTAAGACATTGGATATTTCTATTATGTTGTCTGAAGCTATTCGACGAATTCATAATAAAGAGTCAATGTCATATCTATTTAAAAATGTTACTTTAGAAGATTAAATTTAATGTTGAAATTTTTTTTTTCAATTTTCAACCACATTTTTCATATTTTCAATAATATCATTTTCTGTACTACTTAATTAATTCAATTAATTTTGTTATTATAGATTTTGTAATCATACGTATTTTTAAAGTTGGTACAGCTCATATATTATATACTATTTGTTATACAGCATTTATTTATAAAAGGAATTGATTTTTCATGTAGATGCACCCTAAAAAGTTTAAAATAAGTAAAAGGAAAAGGGATCAAAAACACCAATTCAAGGAGATTCAAGTATAGGTGCATACTTATTCATTTATTTTGTTGTTCCTATAGAACATTTAAAATGTCTATTCATAATTATTACACAAATTGTAATTTTAAATACGAATAATAAAATATTAAATTTAAAAAAAAAATCTAATGTCTTAAATAAAAAATTTTGATTGAAAAAGGTAAGCATTGAATTAATTATTTTACTAAACGTACTTCCAACGGCTAATTTTTTAAAAAGGGCGGATTTTTGAAAATGAGAGAGAGGCATTTCGTAAGAAAAAATGCGCTATTACAGACGGTTTGTCGGCCGTCACTCTGACACGCTGTCACTGATCGCTATCCCCAACTATTGGTCCATTGGAGCGAGGTCGGTTTTTTTATTAGATAAAGTAAGTTATAAGAATTGAAGCTCATTAGTTTTGAGATTGGCCTCACGAATTTGGCTCCAGTGCCTTAAAAACCGTTAAAAAACGGTTAAAAGTTTTGGAAAAATTGCTGATTGGTTTTGTCGGATGGAGGAGCTTATTAAAATTAACTTTAACTGATCAGCTATGAAATTGAGCTCAGGGATTGGACTCCTGAGCCTTAAAACGGTCAGAAGCCCAAAATCCCAAAATGTTTGATTTTTCCAAAATTTCAAAATGGCAGTTTTTTTGAAAATTTTCAAAATGGCGGTAATTTTAAAACAATCAATAAGGCGGATTTTTTTAATATTCTTTTTAATATTTTAAAATTTATTTTATTCAATGAAACAGGGCTCATCGTAATGCACTTTTCTAAACGGCCCAGTTTAGTTTAGTTTTTCTCATTTTTTATAGTTCACGTAAAAGAACTTCAATAAAGCAAAATTTTTAATTGAAAACTTTCGTTTAACATTTCGTCAATTAACAAATATTTTGAAGAACAAAACTTCAATGGGTTAGGAATTACATGTTATATTTAATCAAGATTAATAAAGTACAAGTAAATTTTTAATTTGTCACGTAGTTTGATTTTAACGTCATTTTACAACTTTATCACACAGGTGAAATAACTCAAATAGAAAGATTTAAACCTCAGTTATTAAATTCATTCAAGAAATATTTATTTATTTTATTCTTAATTTTTATTGTTTTATTTTTTTCAATAACAATGATAAACAGTGATATACTTCACAAATCTCCATATGAATGTCTTTTGAGATAATTTTTTGTTTCACTTACTTTTGACATCCAAGTAAATATTTTTATAAGCAAATATTTAAAAAGAATTTATATTTTATACAATTATCTTGTGAATATTGCTTCAGGGTTGTAAATTTTCACTCTATTTGCTCTCACGTGACAATGTTTTATGATGTTTTTCAAACAGTATGTGACTAATGATACAATTGCATTGACGACTCTATTGTAAATCAATTTGCAAGGTATTCTAATGAAAATACTGCACGGCAAATGCAAAAGTTGCCGTATTTGTTGCCGTAGACGGCAACTTCTTGCCGGAGCACGGCAACTCTACGGCAATTGTACGGCAACAAATACGGCAACATTTTTAATTTTTTTTTTCATTTATACAATATAATTTTTTCAAAAAACTCAAAATAGTCAAAAATTTCAAAAAACTCAAAAATTTCTAAAAAGTCAAAAATTCAAAAAAACTCAAAAATTTCAAAAAACTTAAAAAAGTCAAAAAACTCAAAATTTTCAAAATAGTCAAAAATTTCAAAAAACTCAAAAATTTCTAAAAAGTCAAAAAATTCAAAAAAAACTCAAAATTTTCAAAAAACTCAATATTTTTAAAAAACTCAAAAAACTCAAAATTTTCAAAAAAGTCACAAAATTTCAAAAAACTCAAAAATTTCTAAAAAGTCAAAAAATTCAAAAAAAATTAAAATTTTCAAAAAACTCAAAAAAGTCAAAAAATTCAAAAAACTCAAAAATTTCAAGAAACTCAAAAATTGCAAAAATTTCTAAAAAGTCAAAAACCTCAAAAATTTCAAAAAAGTCAGAAATTTCAAATATCATTAAAAATTTCAAAAAATTCAAATTTTTTAAAAAAGTCATTTTTGAAATTTTTGAGTTTTTTGAGAATATTGAGTTTTTGACATATATGAGTTTTTTGAAATTTTTTTTGAAATTTTAAGGTTTTTTGAAATTTTGAGTTTTCTTGAATTTTTTGACTTTTTTGAAATTTTTGAGTTTTTTTTAAATTTTTGACTTTTTTGAAAATTTTGAGTTTTTTTGAATTTTTTGACTTTTTTGAAATTTTTGAGTTTTTTGAAAATTTTGAGTTTTTTGAAAATTTTAAATTTTTTGAAATTTTGTGACTTTTTTAAAAATTTTGAGTTTTTTGTAATTTTTGAGTTTTTTGAAAATTTTGACTTTTTTGAAAATTTTGAGTTTTTTGAAATTTTTGAGTTTTTTGAAAATTTTGAGTTTTTTGAAAATTTTGAGTTTTTTGAGTTTTTTGAAATTTTTGAGTTTTTGAATTTTTTTGATAAAATTATGTTTTTGTTACTGAATAAATGAAAAAAAAAATTTAAAAATGTTGCCGTATAATTGCCGTAGAGTTGCCGTGCTACGGCAAGAAGTTGCCGTCTACGGCAACAAATACGGCAACAATACGGCAACTTTTGCATTTCCCGTGTAGTAAGACTCGAACTGCCAACCTTTCACGATGAATTTCTTTGAAATTTCATTCAAATTCATTAGCTATTGGAATTCAAATCATCATCATCATCAAGAAAACGTGTCATAATTTACATAAAATATCATATGGCGGACAGGGAATTAAATCCATCAACCATGAATAATTTTAATGCTCTGAAAAAAAAACGGGAATAAGGAAGAAGAAGGTAGTTGCAGTAATTAAAATTAATTTAATAAGAATTTTTACCTGTTGTAACTCACACTTCTAAATATTTGTACGGGTCATTAATGAAAGAAAAAAACTGTAATGGAAAAGAGAAAAACCACCACGATAAGTACAAAGGCGGGTAACAACGACGACGACTTTTACTTAATAATAATAACATATTTGCATTATCCAACACAAGTCTTGTAACTTTCTGTCTTCTTATTTTTTGTTTTTTTTTGTTTGAGCAAAAAAATCATGAATACAGACAGAAAATAAAAATATATAAAAAAGATGAAAGTACATGGCTGTGTGTAATATCATCATCATGATATCATAGGTAAAAGGTAAATGAATGGTAACAAAGACACTGTGGCAACATTTCAGTTCATCTTTGGCATTGCCAGGCATGTAATGGCAATGAAATCGACGGTTTGTATTAGTGGTGTAAAATTTTTCCATAATGCTGAATTACAAAATGGAAAAACACACACAAAAAAAGTATTCTGAAAAGTTATCCTTTTTTTATATATTATTTGTATTCTGTACATTTTTATTATTAAACTAAAATACTCTTGTCTACCCTTTTTTTCTTGTATTTTTTTCCCATTCTAGTTCTCTGTTTAAAATAAATTCAGATCCATAAGAATAATTTTTTTCTGTGTGTAAAAAATTTTCCATTTATTTAGTTTTTATTCCATTTTATTCTCATTTTCTCGGTTTATTTATAAAAAATTTATATTAATGGGCACACAGCAGAAGCAAGAAGAAGGCAACAAATGAAAATGAAAAAAATGGTAAAAAGTGGTAGAATGATATCATATAATTTTTTTTTAAACGTACATTTAAATGTTACACATTGAAACGAAGAAGAAAAAAATCCATATAAACAATGAATGAAAAAAAGGTGGGCACTGTGGGTGAAAATGGACCTAACTTTTAACAATCGAACATTCACTACACATTTAAAATTAAATGTTAAAATCTGGTACCTGTGTAATTTCATGGATACAGTCCTTGAAATGGAACCTTAATATTATCATGGATTTATATGTTTAACGACAAAATGCGACAAAAAAAATTTATTTATTTCTTCTTCTCCTCAGATTTTGTTATAAAGTCCAATTATTCGGTTTCGTTGTTGTTGTTGTTGTTGTTGTAGCATTGTAGACTTTTTCAATGTCCATGCTCCTTGTAAAAAAGTTGAATTTTCTCTACGTTTTATAATAATTTTTATTTTTTTTCCTTGCATTGTGTAACTGTTTGTTTGTTATACTGAATTTTATGATTCAAATTCAAAGATATTCAAAATCGTTAAATGCATCATTTTGTCCTCAAACAACAAGATTTGTACTTTATGTGATCCACATACCCCATTCATATTAATCAGCAGTATAAAAGCTTAAGATAACGTTAAAAGCATTTTCATATAACAACAAACAAAATTTTCCTGCACAATACACACATGTATGCAATTCAATAGAATACAAAAGTAGAAGCTAATATGCAAGTACTTGCTAATTTTTGTGTGTTAGTATATCAGCTTTGAATCCTATATTCGGTAGATAGAATAATATTTTAACAAATTTTCTCCCAGTTACTTTCGGACGGTTAACGCGTTCACACATAAATTGTCATATTTTAAGAGGAAAATTTATTTTTATACTAAATAATTATATTTGAACCGTTTACAGAGAAAACATGGCAAGGGAAAAATAAAAGTATTTGAATATTAAAAAAATAAAGTTATTCAACAATTAAATAAAGTATTCAAAAATTTTATGTTATATTTAATAATTAATTTAAAAAAAACAAAAATTATTCTATAAGTGAAAATATAAAAACGAGTATTAATTGCTCTTAAAGGTAAGTAATTATTTATTTTATCGGACAATCCCATTAACATACCTCACAATCAATTATTGCCAATAATCTCGAGTGATTATCTTAAAAAGACAGATTATTTAATTAAGACGATATCGAGCTTTATTCATTGATAAGACTTAAAATTTAAATTTCAATTCAATGCAATGACGTATTTTAATTTTTGGGAGATTACGTTCAATGCTTAAACGAGCCTTCAACCAAGTTTATTGAAATGGAGACAAGAAGTAATAAATAATATTAAAATTCATCCCTTTTCTCTCACATTTCATAACAAGACATTTTATGCGTTAATATCAAGTTAAAACGATACCTTTATCAAGTCAAAGATGAATTTTTCTTGCATGTGATTTAATTGAAATTTTTTTAGAACAAAAATTTTAAATCAAACTTTAAATTTTAAATCAAACTTTAAATCTTTAAATTTGTTTTTATTTTACTTTCATGGACTACGGTAATTGCCATTGTATTTTGTAAAATAAATTTTAAATGCTCATCACAATTAGAAATGAGCATAATAAGATTTTTCTCAAATAATTTTTTACTTCCTAATTTTTGTTGAATGACGAACCAATTTTTAAGAGAAACGACAAAAACCAAAAGGAGAAAAAAAAACTTATTTATAAATAGCTTTCGTCGGTCAATGAAGAAAAGACAATTCATGACAAAACACGTCCTTGACTTTGTAAAAATTTGGCGTATGCTTGTAAATGAGTGCAATTTTTCAAACCACTATGAATATAATGTAAAAATAAAAATAAATCTATAAAAATTTCAATAATTATTTTAATTTTCTTATGTTTTCTGTTAGAGTTATCTAACGATTTTTTAATAATAAAAATCAAATATTGAAAATAATTTTCATGTTCATTATCAAAAAAAGGTCATTTAAAATTAGTCACTTAACCCATTAAGTGCCGGTGGTTTATTTATCGACCAGAAAATTTTGAGCCGGATTTTTTCTTAGAAATTCTCAATTTTTTTTTTTAAATTTCAATACAAAATGTGATTTTTTCCGGTTAAAATACGAAAATTATTAGCAGAAATAAGGTGAAAAATCAGGCAATTGTTTCCTCTCCGTACAAGATTTCTGTACGTATTTCTGTGATATTATACGACACTTTTAACAGGCTTTCCTGGAAAATTTTTGTATGAAACTCAAAATTTTCATCGAAACGAAAAGTGATCGCTGTTACACAAAGAACAAATTGTAGAAGAAAGTTTTGCTCTAAACTCAATATTTCTTGTAGAGAGACACTTAAAGGGTTAATTTTAAAATATAACATTGAATTAAAAATTACATCTAACAAAATCTATTTGTCAAAGTAAATTTTTCTAGTCGATGTAGATACGTTTTAAATAAAAGAAACAGACAAATTCATCTTAAAATATTTATTTTTAAAGAAAGAAATGTTTTAATATTTGTTGAATTACAAGCATCGTCTAGTAAAATGACTTTTTTCGGTTAAAACTGATAAAATAATCAATAAAATTGAGAAAATTTTACAACCTAAAAAGTAAACAGACAAAAGTGAAAATACTTATCTGTCTAAAACTCATATAATATTGTTTATTCTTATTGTAAAAAAAAAATCACATGCACTTAATGAATCAAAACAATGACTTGTTCGCGTGCTCTTCGTATTTACGAAACAATAAATTGTTCAAGATGTGATTTAAGGGATAATACTATAAATATGAATGAAATTGGAAAAGTGCCGCATAACCGACTAATAAAAACAATTAGTTCCATATTAGTTTATGATCAAAGTTGTAATGAAGATTATTGGCAAAGGTAATTTACAATTCTGTACGCCAAATTCTATGTGAATTCATAAAATTTATACAAATCGAATTCTTCAGATCAATGGCAAACCGCTCTGGTAACCCGGAATGATTTGATTCAATATACCTTTAAATATTTTCCGTGTTCTTAAAACATGTGCTGACACAGACGTGCTTAAATGTATCTAAAAGTCGTCAGATAAGATTATAATTATGTCATTCTTAACTTAAAAAAATATAAAAAGAGCACGTGAAATGTAATCTATAATTAAAATTAATTAAAGATCTTAAAGTAAACAATGTTTAAGATATTCAAAAGAAAGATCAAAAACAAAAGAAGAAGATATAAATTCTAAACCTCCCCAATAAAGTTATATTGGTGTTTAACTCATTATCTTGAATTTAAATTTAATTTTATGGTATAGACAATTATCAAACTTTCTTATCATATCCGTTGATATACCTTTTTTTGCTGATATTGTATTTTTTTGCAATGCAAATTATTATTATTAATAAATGGACGGAACGTTTTTGGTACAGTCGCATTTTTTTAACCCTTTAATGCATGAATTATGAAATAATGAAGATCAAAAATCATGTTTAGGTTTTTTAAGCTGAGAAGCCCCGATTCTTGAACTAATTTGAGAAATGAGTTGAGAAATTTCAAAAAATGACACAAAAAAATTCTGACACCGAACAACCATCATTTAAATCCTAGAACGTAAACATTTTTCTTTTAGTTTTGACATTATGCTCTGAATTTGGGCTCCAGATCCTGAAACGGTCAAAAGCTTAAAATTTCATATTTTCTTAAACTTTCCGATTATCCAATATGGCTGATTTTTTTTCAAAATGGCGGTTCTTTCAAAAAATTTCAATATGGCGGATTTTTACAAATAAATTTTAATTTTATGAAACGAGTCCCATCGAAATGCACTTTTCTATACTACCCAGTGTTTAGTATTTCTAATTTTTTTAATATATTTTTCTATTTCAGAACAAAAATGGATGTAAAAAAGACATTATCAGTTCCAAATCTCGACAAAGGCTCGTACAGTTTACATGGAGTTTCACAAACGTCACTTAATATTGCCAAAGAAATTCCTGGCTTTAGAGGCTCAAATGATTTTATTTTAACAGAAAATCGTCGAGTCTCAATAATTGATACAGCCAAAGATACCGGGCATTGGTTTCAAAGAAAATCTAGACAAATATTTCGAAAGAAAATGCTTTTTAAAAGAGTTCCTATCTTAAACTGGCTACCAAAATATAGAATGGATGATGCTGTGGGTGATTTAATTGCGGGCATTACCGTAGGTTTAACTGTTATTCCTCAAGCTTTAGCTTATTCTGGTATTGCAGGTCTAGATGCGCAAGTAAGTTTTCTTAATTAATTTAATTAAAAACAGTTAAAATAAAAAAAATGTAATGAATTATTTTAATCTTAGTATGGATTGTACGGATCATTTCTTGGATGTTTTATCTACATTTTACTAGGCTCGGATAAAAATATTCCAATGGGCCCCACTGCAATCGCTTCGTTGTTAACCTTTCAAATTGCTAGAGGCAGTTGGGAGAAAGCAGTATTGTTATGTTTCTTATCAGGAATAATTGAATTACTTATGGGACTTTTCGGTTTAGGATTTTTGATTGATTTTGTAAGTGGACCAGTTGGTTCCGGATTCACAAGTGCAGTTTCCTTAATCATTCTTACATCGCAAGTTAAAGATTTATTTGGAATTAATGCAAAGGGAAATACATTTGTTGAAATATGGTCTTCAATTTTCAAAGATATTCACAACATCAGAGTTGGTGATACGGTGATGGGTTGTAGCTGCATTGTTGTATTATTGTTCATGAGGGTAAGTAAATCGTGAATTGAATTGATGAAGATGGAAAAATAATAATTATTTTATTTATCCCTGTAGAAATTTTCTAGTATAAAAATTGGTCCAAAAGAAGACACTCAAAAATCGTGGTTCCAAAAATTATTTAATAAAACTATGTGGCTGATTGCTACTGCACGAAATGCAATTATTGTTGTCGCAACTGGTCTAATTTCATATTTTATGATTCAAAACGGGCATGGTGATGTCCTAAAAATAATTGGCGATATTCCAGCTGGGTTGCCAACTTTCCAACCTCCACCATTTTCAATTCCAGAAGTTAAGAATGAAACAACAGGTGAAATTATACAAGAATATGAATCATTCATAGACATGGTCTCTTTCATCGGATCTGGAATCATCGTAATTCCATTGATTGCTTTACTCGAAAACATGGCAATTTGTAAAGCTTTTGGTATGAAAAATTATTTGTAAATTTTTATATTTCATTAATACTTTCTTTTTTACCATTTAACAGCAAATGGAAAACCAATTGACGCCACACAAGAATTAATTGCAATTGGAATAGCAAACATAGCTAATAGTTTTTGTTTAGGCTACCCTGGCAATGGAGCTCTAAGTCGTGGGGCAGTTAACAATGCCTCAGGTAAAATTTATACTTAAATTTTTAATATATAAATTTATTGTACATGAATTTCTTTAAAAAAAAAGGTGTAAGAACTCCATTTGGATCACTTTACACTGGAATATTGGTCATACTCGCTTTATTATTCTTCACACCATATTTCACGTTTATACCAAAAGCAGCGTTAGGTGCTGTCATTATATCAGCTGTAAGTTTTAAATTAAAACAAAAAAAAAACTTAAAATAAATGTCTGATGATTTAAAATTATGTAGGTTATTTTCATGATTGAGTTCAATGTCATCACACCAATGTGGAGATCAAAAAGTAAGTAACTTTTTTCATTTAAGTAATATAAAGTACCAGGTTTCTCCACCATTACATTTCAATTTACTTTTTCCTAACAAATTTTTTTATTTTTTTTCTTTTTGACTTTAAGGAAGTGATTTAATTCCCGGAATAGCATGTTTCTTAGCTTGTCTCATTTTACCATTGGAAATTGGTATTTTAGTTGGAATCGGCGTTAACATGGTATTTGTTTTATATCATGCTGCTCGACCAAAGATTCATATGGAAAAACGATGTGTAAGTTTAAATATTAATTGATTAAATGACAGGCTTAATATTCTTTTTTATTTTAACAGACATCAAAAGCTACAAAATATCTGCTGATAACACCAGATAGATGTTTGATTTTCCCATCAGTGGATTACGTCAGAAATTTGATTAACAAACAAGGAATTAGACTTCAAACTCCTGTTGTAATTGGTTAGTTGTGTAAATTCTCTACATAAAAAACTGATAAAAATGTTTTTTTTTTATTTTTTTTGTAGACTGCACTCACATTTATGGAGCTGACTACACAGCTGCTAAGGCCATTGAAGTGCTTTTGCAAGATTTTGAGTCTAGGAATCAACCAATTTTCTTTTTGAATTTGAAACCTAGTGTTGCAAATGTTTTCGAAGGTGCCGAGTTAGATTTCCATGTATTTTATACATATGAAATACTTGAACAAGCGATTGATGACACAAAGTGTGATAGTAACATATCAAGCACTTTACAATTACCATGTTAAATAATTCTGTTTTTTTTTTAAATACCTGATACCTGATAAAAAAAAAAAGTGATAAATTTCAAAGCAATAAATTATTTAAGAATTCACTGTATAAAATATTACAAAAATAACGTTAAGATAATTTGGTCACACAAATTTAAAATTAGTAATAAATAAATTTAATTAAAATGAAAAAACCTAACTCACTTTGATACTTATTTCAACAATACTCTCGTCTAGTAAATTATCATCTTTGATTGTTTTCGCTTTTTCAATCATATATGAATATAAATTTATCTTGGTCGTTCTTTTACTCCTTGAACACTTTATCGGAATGTTAAAAGGCGCACTGTCACGTTTACAGGTGTATATGACGTAAAATTAGGATAGGTCATGGTGGTAAGTCAGCTTTATGTTGATATTTTAATACATAATAAAAAACGAATAACGAAGAAGACGTTTTGAAAAAATTTAGCAAAATTATCTGGTTAAACTGGTATTTACCTAAAAATGTTTGTTAACATGTTTTTTTTTCAGTAACTCAATTTAGTTCTAAAAGAGCAGCTCATCTTTTTAGTTGTATATTAGAAAACCTTAAAAAGTCATAATGAGTTTAAAGTTTAATCTAATATTTTGTTTATGTTGTCTAGTTTTGAATGTTAATGCAGATGATTCAGGCCCTCCTGATTGGTTTTTTAAAATATTTGATACAAATAATGATATTTTATGTGGTGGAGCTCTAATAGATTCAGAATTTCTCATTGCTAGTAAATCTTGTTTGGATGGTTACAATACAGCAAATTGTAATGTAAGTATTATTCACTTATGCAACTGAATTTGTGTAACTTTTTTTTGATTTAAGCTTTTCATTATGAACAATAATAAAAAAATATGCATAAAAAGGATTTTTAAAGACGAAACTAGTAAAAAATCAAAGGAAACGGAAAATAATATAGCACTACTTAAAATAAAGCAAATATTGACAGTACCTGAAGCTTTGACAAATTTAGATGTGGAGCCAGGAAGTGACTGTTATTTCTTATCCTTGAATAGAACTGTAAGTATTTTAACATTGTTCTTTTTTTAGTGCATTTCGTATGAAAAAATGCACTATTACAGACGATTTGTCCGCCGTCACTCTATCCATAACTCCGGAATGGTTCATCGATGCGAGGTCGGGTTTTCTGTAAGATGAAGGAGTTCATAAGGATTATTTATAACTTATTAGTTTCAAGATTGGGCTCGGGGATTAGGGTCCAAAGTCTTAAGAGAGTTTTCTTAAAAACGGTTAAAAATTTTAAAAAATTGCTCATTTGCTGGAAAAGGAACTTATTAGAATGAACTTTAACTCATTAACTAGGAGATTGGAATCCAGAGCCGGTCAAAAATTAAAATACCAGACGTTCTCAAAACAGTAGATTTTTTTTATTATTTTTCAAACTGGCGGATATGTTAAAAATTTTTCAAATTTTCATAATGCCGGAAACTTTCAAAATGACGGTTGATTCAAAAAATTTATAAATGACGTACTTTTATTACATTTAAAATACAAGTTGATAACTAGACATTTTTTTTAGTTGTAGATCAGTCCATTTTTTTTAGCCGTTTTGAGATGCAATTAACTAATTTTACATTAATTTCTTTAGAACGATGTTGTAATGGAACCGTTTAAGATATGTAACTCAAAGTCTAGCAGTGAAAGATGTTCCATTCCAGTTCGTCCACACTCGATTGGAGTATGTAATGATAAAGTAACAATTATAGTTGGAGGAAAGCAAGAAGGTACAACATATGTTTCAAAATATAACGACTTTATAGATAAGACTTTTAAATGTGCAGTAGTCAAAAAATCGTGTCCAAACAGGACGAGCAATAAAGACACGGTCTTAAATCCCGATAATACTAAGATACGAAATACACCTAAAATAACTAAATAAATTTTTTTTAAGCTTGAAAATATTTATATTGTTTCAATAAATCCATAAAATTGAAGTTCCTCTGTTTAAAATATTCCTTGCACCATTTACAAAATCATGATGTCTGTGAATAAACCATGAGAGAAATGCATCAAATGCACTGAAATATTGTGGTTGTGGTTGTTCAATGATGTAATGCTTAACAGTGTAAACACATCCGTATGGATAAAATCCTCTTTTACAGTAAATTTTTTGAACTAACTGATTTCTAAAGTACTCCCGAGTCCAAGTTTCATAACATTCATCGTAACAATTTTTACATTTTTCAGTTACTTCTTTTTCTTCCCTAAATGGAAAAAAAGTGAAGCACATTAAATTTAAAGAAAAAAGTTGTTTCAATATCTTACGTGTTCATTAACTCTTTTGAATCTTCTTCTTCTTCAGATTGGCTTTCATTTTCAGGGGGCGATGTTTGTGTCGTTATTTCCCTTTGTTCTACAACATTTCGAAATATTTCATCAATCCAATTATTGTATTTGCTCACATCCACAAAAACTATTTCATTATTAATATCATTGCACTTGAGACCAATCCCTGCAATTTCGTTGTCACATTTAAGCACAGAACCGGCTCCAGGACATTTTTCTGAGACTTTTATGCACATAAGTTTTTTAGCACAATTAGGTCCATCGGGTATTTTAATTGTTATCATCTAAGGAATCAATTTTAATATAAGATTTGAAATTTAATTTAATTCAATTTTACCTCATTATTAGGTCCTGCAATAACACACTCTTTTCCACTTAAAGGAGCAATCAAAGTTGTCAAACTTGGATTTGCTTCAACATTTTCAATTGGCTCGACATAAATTATAGCTATGTTGTTGTCTAATGTAACTTTATTAAATTTTGGATGAACAAAAACTTGTTTTGCTGCTTTTATTTTAGATGATGCGTCAACAATTTTTAACTTTAACGTAATTCAAAATTATTTTAGGTATGATTGGCTAAAAAATTGAGAACTTACCTCTTTCAAGTCAATTTCATTTCTGTTATGATCAAAAACACAAGATGCACTCATTAAAACAAATTCTAAATTTAAAAAAATGAAAAGTGATCGGTTTTCTAAGTTAAAACCTAAGATTTACCAATATCAATGAGTGCTCCAGTGCAAATGTTTGTATTATTTTTTCGGTTTAACCAGACAATGTCTTGAACCTGATACGCATCCGTAAAATATAATAAAAATAATAAAAGTTTTATGACTACCAAAATCATTTTGTGAAGATTTTTAACGACTATTTCTTGCTACAGTCAAAAATGAACTAAAATCTGTGAAAAATATCGTATTAAAATTCAATAATAAAAAATTCTTAAAGCTGTTATAGTCTTGAACTAATAACAAAATTAACCCATTAACCGCCGCTGGTCGATTTTTCGACCAGTAACTTTGGAGCCGGATTTCTCCTAGAAGTTCTCAAAATGTTTTCTTCAAATTTTCAAAATAAATAATTAGACATGTTTCAAAGATGTCGGGCCAGTTATTTTGAATTTTTCGGTTATTATAAAAAAATTATTAGCAGAAAAATGATGGAAAGTCATGTAATTTTTTCCTCTTCGTACAGGAATTCTGTACGTATTTCTGTGGTTTTATACGAAACTTTCAAACGGCTCTCCTGTAAAATTTTTGTATGAAACTCAAAATTTTCATCGAAACGAAAAGTGATCACTGTTACGCAAAGAACAAATCCTAGAAGAAAGTTTTGCTCTAAACTCAATATTTCTAGGAGAGGCGGTTAATGGGTTAAAATGAGATGAGGTGAAAGATTCTATTGACAAATAAAAATGTTTATGCCTAACAGTGTGAAGTTCATTGCAGAAAAATAAGAATTTCAAGTGAATAACAATGCTTACAATTTTACCTCGAAGTATTCTTAGGATAGTATATTAAATTTTTCTCATAATTAAAATAGAAGTTTCCAATTGCAAAATGAAATCATTAAAATAAAATATGACATTTAAGCACAAAAAAAAATACCATCAATTTTAATAGATGTCGCAATCTTATTTATTCTCATCAAATATTTTTTTCTTTTGCGAAATGGAAAAAAAAGAAATTTTACAATCTAATTTATTTTTTCTTCATTTCATCGGCTTCAGCTTGTTCTCTAGCTTTCTTGGCACGGATGCCAATCAATTTAGCATTGGTACGTGCTTGTCTGATAGCTTTGAAGGCAGAGAATGCCTTTTCCTTGTCGGTAATTTCACGGAACTCAATTACTGGTTCAGGATTCTTGATTGGCATAACTGGTCCTTGCAATTGTGTAGCCAATTTACGTTCTTCTGGTGTTGCTTCACCCTTGCGCAACTTTTTCTTTTCATGCACAGGGAACAAGATCAATTTAGATTTGTATTCCTTGAGACGTTGAATATTTTCTTGACGTGATTCAACTGATTTGTTTACACGACGTGCGTCAACAGCAATACCAACGGTGCGAGCAAATCCAGCAGTTAAACCAGCACCCTGAGAAATACCATAAAAATTGAATAAAAAAATATTCTTGGGGTAAATGTAATCAAAACTTACTTTGAGTTCAGCCAAAGTGAATCCACGTCCAGCACGAACTTTGGTGTGGTATCTTTGTGATTGACAACGCACAATTGGACGCAATGGGCCAGCTGCTGGTCTTGGGAATAAATCCTTTGCCTTCTTGATACGATTTTGACGTCTGCGGAATTTCCGGGCAGGTTGATTGAACCAGGTGCGAATGAATCGTTGCCACCACTTGTGGTAGTGGGCATTTGGAATCATATTATTTCCCTTCACCATCTTGATAAAGTTTTTTCAACTGTAAAATAAAAAGAAAATAAAACTCATATAAGTTCATTGAGAAAATCATACACTGGCAATACAATTGTGTACACATGAAATGTCAAATGAAAACAGCATTGCATTGCTCAATAATATTAAAATAATTATATTTTTAAAGGATTTATACGAAAATTATCAAGTTCGCGACTTAACATGTAAGTCCTTATTTGATAATATTCCATTTTTTGCCAGATAAACAGAGTAAATCACTTAAAATTTCGAAAAATATTAATACTCACATGGTTTGCTGGCAAAAGTTATTACAAAAAGAAAGACGTCAAAATTGAAAAAGACCAAATTCAACAAAATTCCACCCCAGTGTACAATTAAATGGATATGTCAAATAAAAAGTAATGTGTTCTGCAAATAAAAAGGCACAAATAAAATCCGTTAAATTTCAAAAATCACATATGCAATTGTGCAGTTTCTTTGTCACTAGATAAATTACACTATTTATCCCATTTACCGCTGCTGGTCGATTTTTCACCAGTAACTTTTGAGCCGAGTTTTTGTGATTTTTTTTTTGTTTTTTAACCATTGTCTACAGAATAGGAGAATTAAAAATTAATTTTTCAAATAATTTAATCTATGACTTAGGTATGAATTTTTATTTTTAATGTAACTTATAGCTAAAAAATTACTAAATTTTAATATTCGAATAAATATTGAAATAATCTGCATATTTTCTGTAATTATCCCAAAACTTGTCAGAAAAACTGTTGATGTACTGTGTAAAATATTCATAATTTGTTACAAAATCGTTTCCAGTATCTTTATCATAAATAAACTTTTTTACTGTATAAAAACATGAATACGGATAGAGAATTCCTCGTTTGCAATTATGATTACTTAGCCAGGCATTTACAGATGTCGGATCTGACCATATTGGTGTGCATTCTTTGAAACAGGACTCGCACACAACATTCAGATTGTTTTGACTTCAAATGTAAAAAAAAAAAAATTAAAAAAAGAATAAGAGATATGATGAAAATTAATATACAATAAAACATACTTTATGGGTGTATTGACCTCTGAATCATCATCAGTTTTAATTTCAACCCTTTTATCAATTGAGTCCTCTGGATCTAAGAAAACAATTTTGTCTTCATCGTTGTTGCTTATTGGAGTATTAAACTGTTTTGTCAATTTCATAAGTGCTTTTACATCATTATAAACGCTCGCTCTAACAACAGCATCAATCCAAATATTAAATTTACTTAAATCTGTAAATTTCTGCACTTTCTTTCCGCGAACTTGGCACGTTGACCCTAACCCGGCTAAAATATCATCACACACTAAAGCACTTCCAAGGCCATAACATGGATAACTAACACTTAAACATATGTTTACAGATGAATTTGTCTCACTCGAGCATTCACGCGATTTAATAATTTTAACAGATGTTGATTGGAAACTTGGTTGTTTTTTAACATTTTTCTACAATTATGATTTAAAGTTAAAATTAAATTTACAACATTGTGAGAATACCCCAAAAAAATACTTGTCTTAACCATCCATGGATTTTGCAATCCTCATCAACTTCAGGGGTTTCTATAGCAGTCAAAATATCAGCGATTTCAGGTTCATCAAAAGGCTCAATTTTAAGAAGTGCCACATCATTTTCATTGTTGTTTGTGTGAATTAAAAGTGACTCAACTTTTTTTGATGTAGTTTCATCTAAAGTGTTATTGAACACAAACAACTAATTTAAAATTAAATTAAAAAGGACTTTGAAAATAACAATTATAAGTGGAATTACTTCATGTTTTTCGTAAAATTCTCCATCTGGTTTGATGAGACATTTGGCCGATGTAACAACAAAATCCAAGTCCAGCAAAACTCCTCCACACAAATGTAACTTCATCGAATTTTGAATTGAAACCAATCCGTTAAAGGGTTTTGATCGCGATTTGACTGATGATACAGAAAAAAATAAAAGTAAACAAAATTTTAATTGAAAATACATGTCCAATGATGCTGAAGTACGAGTCAATACTAAACATGTTTAATCATTGCAAGTGCGTGAAAAATGTATTGAATAACTTGTCTTTCTTATTTTTATTTATTTACATTTTGTCTATTCTTGTATATTATTTGTTGTTTTTATTTATATGACAAACGCATTAAGAATGTTTGAATAAGACCTGAATTTATCAAAGGTGTTATTTTTTACATTGGTGAAGTATGCGCCGTTTTTTTTCATCCCGATTTTTAGGGTGTCCATTTACGTCAATATTTTTGGGACACTGGAAAATCGTTACAAGCTGGGAAAAAAATCAATAAAATGAAAAAAAATCCGAAAAAATGGAAAATCTAGAAAAAAAAAATTTTCAGGAATAATCAAATAAAACATAAAAGTCTAAAATTCAAATTTATTAAAGAAAAATAATCAAAAATGACGTTTTTAACGGATTTTTACCGGACAAATGATTATTCTCAGAAGTTTCCCACTAGACATGTGGGTAATTTTGTTTTCTCCCAATCCTCAAATTTTTTTTAAACTGACCAAATGCAGCAATAGAGGAAAATAAAAATTTCCCACCTGAACATCGATTTTTTGGTTCTTTCTCGTTTTCCCGAAGTTTTTTTCCGATTTTCCATAATGTTTTCGACTTTTTCGCCTTTCACGGTCATTTTCCGAAATATTACGAGTTTCCATTGTATCAAAAATATTGACGTTACTGGACATCCTTAAAAATCGGGATGAAAAAAAACGGTAAAAACTTCACCAAAGTTTATTTTTTAGAGTTAGAATTTTTTGAGTATTTTGAAACTTGTAGAAGAACAACGTAAAAATTTACTATGCCGATTAAATGAAATTTCATAAAAACAATTAAAAAAGAAAAAAATTTGTTCATTTTTTGTGTGAATTAAAAGTGGAAAAGAATATTCTTTTTATTCATATTAAAATTCATCCTTAATTGCATATAATTCAATTAATTATTATTAAAATAATTTTCCCTCACTATTTAAACACGATCTCAGATTAAATTTTTTCTATTAGGCTAAGTTAGATTAAGGCAGAAGAAAATGGAGGTTTTTGTAGAGATTTTCCTCTAATTATTTAAATTAAATTAAATTAAAATTAATATGGTCAAAACCATTAATTTTTTGTTAAGCATTCTATTTTGTTTAAAGCCACCCCTTGGTAAAGCAGCATATAGTTTAAGTCACAATGAAATTGTAAATAGCTAGAACACAACAATAAAGATTATTATTATTATTATTATTAAAATAATTTTTCTTTAACAATTTACTTAAAACTAATTTTTATTTTGAAAAATTTCGTCATCTGGGAAATAGAACTTATTATCCATGACATCTTTTTTTTCTAAATCTGCCCTCTTTTCTGGTTGTACGTTTACTTTATTAAGTTCTTGAAAACGCTTACAATCCATTGCCCATTGACGATGTTGTGGGAAATTATTGAAATGATTAAATGGTTCGACACTCATACAAAAAATACGTTCAAACCAAGGATTTGAAGGTTGATTCATTAAATTATTATGGGGATGATCTCTGAACGTCGTTTTCTGAATTTTAGCTGCTGATTTTTCCGTTTCGAGAATGTTTTCTGAGATTTTATGAATTTTATCGATGGGTTGGTTTTCAACAAATGATTTGAATTTCATCAATCGATTTGATTCAGAATTGGACTCAATTGAACGACCTTCTCCACTTTGTTTTGAATCTATAACAAAGTTTTTAACAACTTTAAAACACCCATATGCAAAATATCCACGTTTGCATTGTAAATCGTAGTTTCCTTTGAACCAAACAGGATCACAAGTGACAAAGGGTAATTGACAAGTATCAAGAACCATCTGATAAAACCTATAAAAGTTATGTATTAAATTACGGAATATAAAAATCATGCAATATCTAAGATTACCATTGTCCTTGTTCTGGAGTTGTAGTTGGAATTGGAGTCGAAGGTGCTTGGGGTGCTGAAGTCGATGTTGTTGATGTGCTCTGTTCTGTTTGGGACACAGCCTTCTTTGGTACTTTAATTTCTTCAATATCAATTATTGCTGTTCTAAATGTTTCATCGATCCAAACATTGTATGCACTTAAATCAATAAATGTAAAATAAGAATTTTTGTTACGACTACAACTTTCTCCAAAAGATAAAATTCCTGAGAGTTCTTCATCACAAATTAAACCACTTCCAGGTTCTTCCAAGCAAGCACTTTTTTTACCTTGAACACACAATTTATTTATTGCATTTGATTTGTATTTTCCGGTACAAGCATCATCATTAACAACAGAAGAAGAGATTTTGTGCAAACTTGGTGCAGAATTTTCACTTTCACCAAATCCAATAATCTTACATTCACTCGAATTCAATGGTTTTTCAATTGATGTAAGCATCTCAATTTCATTAAACCATTTGAATGGGATAATTTTTAACATTGCTAAGTCATTATCTAGTGTCGTCATATTAAAGTCTGGATGTCTAAAAATATGAGTAACATTTTTTACCGTCTCATTTTGCAAGGCATCATTCATGATTTGTAACTAAATGAAATATTACTATTGAAAATGAAATTTGTATTTAAATCTAAAAAAAACAAATCTTACTTCATTCGCTTGGTATGGTTCTTTATTTAAAATATTGTTCAAACAAGAACTTGCTGTAATTACAAAATCAACATCTAACAACAAACCTCCACACAAGTGTCGTCCGTCTTTTGTTTGAATTGAAACGAAATTTTTAAATTCATTTTGTCGAATAAGTTGTCCGTTAAAAGCCTTTGGAAAATACTTTACTACTCCCTGTGAGTCATACTTAACACGATTTGGGACATTATCAATTCGCAATAATTGTCCTATGCAAATATTCCAACAACAAAAAGTTATTAATATTAATTTAAATAACATACTAATATTTTTTGTAAGTAAATTACGTGTACTCTCCAAGAATTTTTAAGTTATACTAATGTAAAAACCAAAGATGTATTCAAATAATAATACTTTAAAATTTTTTATTGATCATATGAAATATTTATATTTTTTTTTTTTGAAGAGGCGAATTATGGTAATTGTTTTTTCTTCATCTTTATTCAGCTGTACGTTCTAATAATAAACGAATAGTAATAAATTCAAAGGAACGTTTACGCATGTTAGGGTATTACAAATCTCAGAATCATTTCGCGTTCTTTCCCCATTGATTTAAGGGTGTCAATTTACATCAATATTTTTGGGACAATGGAAATCGTCATAAGCTGAGAAAATGACCGGGAAAATTGAAAAATGATCGAGTAAACGGAAATTTTTTGAAAAATTCGAAAAAAAATATAAAAAATTTAAAAAAAAAATTGGAAATTCTAGTTAGCCGGAATATTTTCAGTAAAATCGAAAGAGAAGTCGAAAAGACCAATTTTTCTACAGATGTACATACGGAACTTCAAAATTTCGTATGTAAAATTTACAACTGATGAAATGAATTTTAACTTTCTATTAACTTTCGAGGTTACGAACGACTAATTGTAAAATATTTTAACATATTATTTTAAGTCGTACTCAGATCACGTCAAAAATAAATTAATATGGTCCAAAATTTTCAGATATATAGCTCGAGTTAGAAGAAATATTACAAGAAGATATATGCTCCACCCCCAATCATATTATTCGCTCGTGAGAAACGCGAATTATTTTAAAACTTGTGATGCCCTAATAATAGTATTGGATTTTCCACATTGTACAATTTAAGTTAAGTTAAGTTAAGCAATAATAAGGTAAGGTAAATAGAAGTGTCAGCACATGCAACAAATTATCGCCTTCATGAATAAAATATACGTCTTAAATAATATAATAATAAATCACTTTCTTCGATAAATCAAAAGAACATGATTATCATTCTTAAAACCATTGTTTGTCATGTACATTAGCATATTGTTTTATTTTTAATTGATATCACTCGATTATAACAACATATCTAAATTAATTGAGGACTTTCTCCTAACTCCGTACCATTTCTACTGTGATAATAATGATAATGGTAATGATGTTCCACAATATTATGTAAATGATAATGTATATTTATCATAATCGGTTTTTGCGTATTTACATCAAATGGCTGATTTTGAACCACGTGACTCGTCCCTTGATTATTCATGTGGAAAATTAATCCACTTAAACATTCAGGAGGTAATACAGCTCTCTTGCACGATGGAAATTGATCTATTGTTAAAGGTCCACAGTCTTCCAAACTAATGTGACATGAAAGATCCATAAACCTTAAAAAAATCACTAATTTATTAAATTATAGTGTAATTTCAATGCTGATAAAATAAAACCTTGTAATGTTTTCCTGATGAATACGGTGACTGACATCCGATTTATTTGGCATGATATTATCTGAATCAATTTTAGTAGGATCTTCAAAATAAAATAATTCTGTTTCGTTGTGAATGTTTTTTTCCTGCTCATTCAATTTGACCGGTGTCTCAGAAACTTTTTCAGAAATTGATTCAATTCCATCATCACTAGATATTGTTAACAACACGGAACGAAAAACTTCATCTATCCAATTATTATATTTACTGATATCAATATAAATTCCAAGATTACTTTTTTCGCCACAATTATATGATCCGCAACAATCCGTGCCATATGATAAAATTCCTGCTAAAGTATTAGCACAAATCAAAGCAGATCCTAATTTGCTTTGACATAAATTCATTTGTCCTTTGACAGTTCCACACAAATTATTTTCGTCCAAAGTTGGGCACAATTCTTTGCACGTATCAATGTTCATAATTTTAATGTCGCATCTCTGAAGCTTACTTGTGTTTGCCTATGACAAACATCTTACTTTGTGTTTAGAAAAAAAATTCTTTGTTTACTCACCGGACCATCACCACTCAAAGCTACGCATTCAGTTTTATCATCAGGAGTTTCTAGACTTGTTAAAATATCAGCCATTATCGCTGGATCAAAAGGATCAATTTTCAGCATTGCAATATCATTAGCTCCGGTACTTGCATTAAAATCCTTATGCTCAAACTTTTCCAACACATTTCTCGTGATTGATTTGGCTGTTCTGACATCTTTATTGAAAGCCTCCCCATAATTTTCAACTTGTAACTAAAATTCAATGGTTTATTTCTATTATTATATAAAAACTGCCAAGCCCAGAAATTTAATGAGTCATTAATCATTCTTTTTATTAAAAATAAGTAAACAATACAATGTGACCTTACTTCAATAGCCTTCAAGTCCAATACACAACTTGATGGTACAACTGCGAAATCAATATCTAATAAGATACCATCACACAAATATAAATTTGTCGGCTTGTAAGTTACAAAAATTAAGCCACGAAATGTGTCTATTGATCCACCAATGCGGTCTTTTACAGGATTTACAGTTTGTCGTAAAATTATACGATGAGTATCTGCTTCTAAATTTTCGCATTTGAATAATTCAGATTCCATGTTAAAAGGAATACTTACTAATGGATAGTCCAATGGATAATATTGTAAAAAATATCACAACATTAAATAATCTCATTTTAGCGATAATTTGTTATGTAAGTCACTTATATTGCTTAAAAACGTTATTCGCTGATGAAAATTAAGATCTTATTCAGCTAAAAATTTTATAACAACTAAACAAAAATAACCGAAATCAGACAAAACTTAAACCACTTTTGCATGAAGTCGTGTCGAGATGATCAAAAATATTGAAATGTAAGGAACCTGTTTATTAATAAATTGATAATATCGTGTTGGGTACATTTTTTTTTATTTGTTTTTTTTTTTTAATTTTGATACATTTTCATTAAATTTGCTCGATTTTCTGATACAGGTTATTTGAACTTAAGAATCAATATTTGGTGTACAATGTATATGCTTAAAACTTAATTTTGAGTCACGTTCAATTTTAACACAAAAATTCTCATGTTCACATTCTGTTTGCTATGCAAAGTTGAATTTAGACCACATTTAGCAAACAGCACAAATTAACAATATTTTTATATTTTCAACAAAAAAAATTTACAATCTATTCATTTTCTTAAAATACATAAATTCAGTATTTGTGATGGACATTATATATAACACATGACTAATTTTAATATTCCATTTCTATCACTTAGCACTTGGTGATTAAATGTTAAAGTTAATTATTGGCAATTAAAACGTTTAACATAACAATGAGAACGTTACAATTAATTTTTATCATAATATTTACACAAATATGTTTGTTATAAGTAGCATGCTGGCAAGCAAAGTCGTTGACAATAACATTCGAATGCTTGATCTGAAAAAATTTGATTAGTAATTCAAAAAATTATTCGTTTGTTTAATGAGAAATTACCCTTTATCATCAATAATGTTGTTCTCATGGTCTTCCTTAATTTCTATCGCAGTTCGTAATACCTCATCAATCCAGACTTCATGCGATTTTACATCAGTGTAAACACCAGGAAATTTTGGATTATCACATCCATTTCCAAATGAAACAATTCCAGATATCATTTCGTCACATAGCAATGCACTGCCCGAATCACCTTAAAAATATTTCAATATTAATTTATAATAAATATAGAATTTTGGTTGAGGCAAAGGCTTTTTAGAACCAAACACTGTGAAATTAATTTAACACTCTCATCCCAAAACCAGTGGGAACACGTTTTTGCACTGGTCTCCCACTGGTTTCGGGTTGAGAGTGTTACAAATTCAAACAATAAAAGTAAATCCATGAATCGAATTGTACCTTGACATGAATCTTGTTGTTGACCTTTTGCACAAAACATATTGGATTTTAACTGACCCGCATATGACATATTACATTGTTCAAAATTTGATACGGTTAATGTTGCTTTATACAATCTTGGATTAGGTTTTTTAGTATTCTGGAAAAAATTGTATACAATTTTATAACAATCATTATTTTTTTTTAAGCAAAACATTATTACCTCGTTCTGTGTTCCCCATCCAGCCAATTTACAGACTTCTCCTTCTTTAGGTGAATCAAAGGCAATACTTGTTGGTCTGAGAGAAGGTGTTTGAGTAAATTTTTCTGTTTTTAATATAGCAATATCATTTGACGCTTCGTAATGGTTATAATTTGGATGTAAAAAGATGTGAATTACTTTTCGATTTTGACGAGTCGAGCTAGCGTTTTTTGTTATACTCAAATCATCTCCCATGACAATGATCTATAATAAATAATTATAATAAAAAATTTGATGTGTAAACCGTGTTGAAATTTCCTATGAATAAGAGGAAGTTCCTATGAATTTAAAGGCAACGCCTTACATAAATTTCCCTTAACCCTCTCTTTCCCAGGAACAGATCGAGCTTTTGATTTTTTGATTAAATTCAATATTTTGATGTTTATTTTAGTTGATTTTGACTCAAAAAAAATTAATCAGTCAAAAAAATTTAGTTTGCAGAACAATAAATTTACACGAGAAGCTTATAAAAATACGTATAACTCCTATAGAAATACGTACAGAAATTTTACTGTTAAAAATTGATATAATTCTTTTGACATTAATTTTAAAATATCAATGAGAATTTTTTAAAAGCCAGTACAGAAACATCAAAGAAACCCTTCGAAGATTCGGTTCATTCAAGAAAAAATTTTCAAAAAGCGAAATATATACATTAAAAGCGTATTTAAAATCATTGTTCCACCCGTGGGACACTGGGAAAGAAAGGGTTGAAATTTCCCGTTTTTGTAAGGTTGTACCTAGTTTTTTGTTTTCCACTATTTTTTCGTACAAATCATTTGATAATAATTGTTTTATCTCGAGACCTTTTTCAATTTAAGTCGATACGATGGATTTTTTCGATTAATATTGAGCGTAAATGTAAAATCGTACAATACGCATTATGAATGAAATGATTTCTACGAAAAAATAGTGAGAAACAAAAAACTAGATACAACTTAAGCCTTTGAGTCCCCGTGTCCCATATTTCAAGAATTTTTTAAAAATACTTTTCGTGAAAAAAAGGATAAAAATTAACTACTATTCCATTCTTACATATTTGAATTACATGAAAAAAAATATTTTGATTCCGTAATCACGGGAAGTAGCCTGAAAAGTCAAATAATATGTTGACAAGTACTGTCGACAACACATTTTTTTGCTTCTGCCCCTTATAAGGGACACCGGGATTCAAAGGAACATTTTTTTGAGCAATGAGCTCTTACAAAAATTCAAATTTGCAACCGTTGAGTCCTCTGGTCCCTTATAAGGGACAGTTAATTTCAAGGTCAAGAAAGGGTCAAAAAATTCTGAAAAAAATAATTTAAGCTCTTTAAAGCATCAATAGTAAGAATATATAATCAAAAAAATTTTAGCTCCCTTTGTGTTGATTCGGGACTGAAGGGGTTAAAGAAAAAGGGGAAATTTGTGTAAGGTGACGCCTTAAAAAATCGTAAAAAATGCCTTTAATTCAAAGAAAATTCCTTCAATTCATAGAAAATTTCTTTAATTCGTAGGAAATTTAAACACGGTAATTCGTGAGTCAAACTTATCATTCTACAAAACATAAACCGTAATTGCAAGCGCGTTATCTTATCTTTTTATTTTTTACGTAATAAATTTAAACAAATATGTTCATATGAAAAAATATGAAATTTTCAAGACAAGAATATTTCATTTTTGTGATTTACAATATCCAAAAACCTTGGCAATTGTCAATATCATTTCAAATATTAAAATGCAAGAAACGCTATCATACTAACTTGTCATTTTCAACCAAATTTTGAATATTAAAATTTTACAAGTGTATCATAATTCAGTTAACTGTTAAACTCAAAGCACCATAACAAGACTCATTACCATAAAAAACACATATTTATCATGTAACAATGGTTATAATAACATGGTAATAACATCAAAATTCTAATGAATGTGTGAATTCCGTCTTACTTTTCTTGATTCTAATGTGTTTCCTAACTCATCAACAACACAATGCCCCGCTGTTAGAATGTAATCATAATCTATAAGAACTCCTCCACACAAATGTCTGTTTTTATTTGTTTGTAATGAGACTTGACTTGGAAATTCCCCATATGATGCAGGTACACCACCAACAATTGCTGGAAACCATTCCAAGTTTTCATTCAAATCATATTTTGCATATTGACGAACTGGTATTCTTTGCATAATAACTTGTTCACCTAAATTATATTGGGTTAAATGTGTAAAATTAAAAAGTGACACATTGATGAGTCATTAAAATTACGTCATTTTAATTGAAGATAAATCAAAAATTAGATAATTTTAAAAAAAATTCTCACTTTTAATTTTTATTATGCACAGAAATATAACTAAAACCAGATGACGAAACATTTTTAAAAATTTTTTCACATTAAAATATTTTTTCGATTATTAAATGTTTATTCAATTGACTTTTTCGTAAAAGTATTAAAAATAATTCTTCAGGTCAAGAAAAGTTATGTTTACTTATTAATTTTTAATTTAAAAAAAACATCTGACTTTTTATCGATACAGTTAAGACTGAACTAAAAAAAAAATGTACATTTACCATTCAACGTTCTCTCACAATTTATAAGCAAATGAGTTTATGCGTGTTGAAAGCTGAGTTTCATTTACGCTTAAAATGTAGTTTTTCCATTTAAGCTAATTCAAATTTCAAAATTACTCTCCTCTCAACCAGACAATGTTATTCCAAAGTATATTGTGAATATTGATTTGCCGGCTATTCAACATGTTGTAGTTAAAATTGTTTTTTTATTGTTTATAATTACGTATTCTTTTGTATCTCTTTCTCTATTTATTTTTTTCTTCAGACTTTATCTTTGGGTTAACAAATGGTACTTTATTATTGAACAGATAAGATTTTGAATGAATAACACTGATCAACAAAATAAATTTTTTCGACACGAAATGAAATTCCTTTATATGGGGTCATTTGTATATGTAAAAAAAAGAGTTCACCATTTATCGTTGGTCCTGATAAAGACTGGTTTCATTCTACTCAAATTTTTTTAGAAATCCGCCATTTTGATTTTTTTTTAGAAATTCGACATTTTGAGTTTTTTTTGAAAAGTCTGCCATTTTGAAAAATATTAAAAAAATCTACCATTTAGGGAAAATTTTGGGCTTTCAGCTTTTGCTCGTTCGCAGGTTCTGAAGGTCCCCAATCTCAAAGCTAATGAGTTAAACTTCATTGTTATAAGCTCTTCTACTCAACAAGAAAAACCCGACTTTGGTCCGATGAACTATTCTGGAGTTATGGATAGCGAGCAGTGACAGAGTGACGGCAGACAAACCGTCTGTAATGGTGCATATTTTCTTACGAAATGCATAGCTATCATTTTCGACTCAAAGTCCGCCATTGTTAATATAAATAAGACCCACCATTTTGATTTATTTTAATTTGTCGCGAAAAATTGAAAAATTGGCCATTTTGGGAAAATTTGCTCTGGAGCCCAATACCTGGGCTCAATCTCAAAGCTTATGGGTTAAATTTTATCTTTATGATCTTCTCTAAATAACAAAAAACCCGACCTCGCTTCGATGGACCTCTCCAGAGTTATTGATCGTAACGTATTTTTACCGATTTCAGGCTTTGGAGTCTCTAGAGCCTAAACCCTGAGCCCAATGTCAAATCTTTTAAGATTAAATTCATTCTTAAGAACTCCTCTATCTAACAAAAAAAAACGATGGAAATACACTAAATATGTTAAAATAAGTTTGAAGTTTCATTTTTCATAGAGTTTCAAAACTGGATCTTCGTGTTTATGAAGTATATTGTATTTTTAGAAAGCTAAGACAATTTTCTTTAAGAACGTTGAATCAGTATTTTGTTTAGGCTCATTTCTAACCCTACTAGGGATGTTCAAAGTGACCTCATATAAAGAAATTTCATTTCGCGTGCAAAAAAATTATTTTGTTAATCAGTGTTATTTATTACAATATTGCAATCAAGGCTCTATGAAATAAATGTCAGTTAATAAAATTTATGTTAAATTTTTAATTTTTTTTTTACAACTTTCGACTAATACAAAATCAAATGAGATCTAAATCAGAACCATCAAAAATCAAAGATACAAAAGTAACTGCAATTGATCCAAATGAAAAAATTGATGTATGTTAGTTTTGATCAAATCTTTGGCATGTTA
Source organism: Culicoides sonorensis (assembly GCA_900002565.1). Taxonomy (NCBI): domain Eukaryota; kingdom Metazoa; phylum Arthropoda; class Insecta; order Diptera; family Ceratopogonidae; genus Culicoides; species Culicoides sonorensis. The sequence continues at coordinate 236,781 of LN483545.1, forward strand.
AATTAAGAATTTAGCTTACTTTAAGGTTTACGTTTCCATTCCAACTGATGGTGCATTTGGATGGTTAATTGTAGTGGCTTCCTTCATAAGTAACATACTTGTTGATGGATTGATGTTTAATTTTGGTTCATTTATCACACCTATGACTACGTATTTTGCAACGGATACAGCGACTGTTTCTATGTTGTTATCTATTCAATCAGGTATCAACTTTAAATTAAAAAAAAAATATTTTAATTTCAATTTAATAAAAGTGAAAATATCTCATTTCATATAGGAATTTATTTTATCATTGGGCCAATTATAAGTGCATTAATTAATCAATGTGGGTTCCGGTTGACTGGTGTAATTGGAGCAATTTTTTGTTGCATTGGGCTTTTTGCATCATCTTATGCAGAATCAGTTTCAATACTTATGTTGACATTTGGTGTATTGAGTAAGAAATTTTTTTTTTATTATTTTTATTCCTTTCAGGCCGTATATGAGTCGTTTTTATGTAAATTTAAATTACTTATTGCTGAAAAGTTAAATCGAAAATTTTTAACTGTCAAATTTATTAAAATTTTTTGAACTTCAAATGTGATCAAAATGACGATTATTCAAATTGATAATTTCTTTGTAATATGTTACAAATTTGCAAAAACAACCTGATATGCGAGTGAAACTTTTTTTTGCCCCTCCCCTCATCTGACGTATCGTTGGATTAGGACAAGACTCGATTTGCATTTGTCACGGCCTTATTTAAAAGAAAATGTTAATTGTTTCATTTAGATTTTCAAATTATCCTTTATAATTATATTAATGATGATTATAATTATAGCTGGAATTGGAAATGGTATTCTCAATTGTACTGGAATTTTAATCACAGGACATTACTTTGAAAAGTATCGAGCTTTAGCAAATGGCATTACATGTTCGGGCTCAGGTGCAGGGACTTTTTTAATTGGACAATTATTGCCATTCCTGTTGAAACAATATAATAATGATTGGCAATTCATTTTAAGAATATTTTCTGGAATGTATTTGATAACATTTCCCATCGTCGCACTTTATAAACCGTTAAAGCCTAAAAAATTTCGTGTCCTGGATAGAAAAGTTCAGTTAGACGAAAGTGACTCAGAAACATCTCAAATTACAATAAATTTTGCAAAATCAAGAGTTCCAACGTTATCAAATATAATATCCGTATACTCGATTTCAAATGATATGTCGTTTGACAGTCGACAGCTAAGTATGTTTTAATATATTTTGCGAGATGAATTTTCATTTTTATATTAAAATTTAGATGCAAATGATAATAGTGAAATGCCAAACAAAGCTAACAAATGTTTTCAAATTTTATGTCCTTGCATTTATAAGAGAAGTTTATCTGTTGCTACAAGAACAAAGCAACTTTTTTCTCGTCCAGTTTATAGAGATGATGCCTTTTATACACATAGTTTAGGTTTATTATCAGAATATGAGGACAAACGCTCAATGATCAAATCGGATTCAGTATCTGTAAAAAGTTTAATGAAACAAGTAAGTAATGTACCTTGACTATTATAATGATGTAATTTTTTAATTTTTTTCATTAGAATTTAGATGACGAAACACTCTCTTATCACTTAACTGTTTCAAGAGTACCTTCAATTGAAGAAATTGACAAAGAACCAACTTGTTGCAATCAATTCATTGGGACAATGCACAGAACTCTTCTCATCCTTTTCGATCCAAAATTTTTTAAAATCTTTTCATTTTATCTCCTCGCACTCTCATCATTAATAGGCATGCTCGGATTATATCTTCCTGCTATGTTTTTAATTGGTAATAAATTTAAAATTAATCATTTTGATATAACTGACAATTTATTTACAGATCGAGTTAAACAAAAAATGGAGTTTGTTGATCATGTTAAACATTTAACAATGGCAATAGGGCTAAGTAACATGATGGGACGCTTTGCTTCTGGATTACTCACTTTCTGTCCATTTTTAAACACAACTATAATCAGTGGCATTGGAACAGGACTCTCTGGTATTGCATGTCTATTGATTGGATTCACAGATGATAGTGCTCTGGTCGAACTTATCATATTGTAAAGTTTACTTTAAATTATTCATACAAATTTACTTATTTTTTTTTTAAATCAATGATTTTATAGATGTACAGTATTTGGCTTTTGTATTGGCTTTGCAGCTTCTCTAAGAGCAGTGATGTATGTTGAAAACTTTGGTCTTGAAAACTTAACGAACGCTTATGGCTTGTTTTCACTTGCCATTGGAATAGGTGCCCTCATCGGACCTTCATTTGCTGGATATTTGAAAGACCTTACAAACACTTATACGATACCATTTATTTTTGGAGGAACTACATTGATAATTTCTTCAATTATTCTGATAGTGACACCTTTTACAAACAAATTTAAATGTATTTCAAATTAAAAATTATCGAAAATAAAAATTAATGAGCGTAGTAACCTTACCTTCTCTTACTTGTCATATTACTATTCATTTAAATTGTTTTTATTTAAAATGAAGGAGAAGTTGAGTAAAGAAGCACTATTTTTAACAGATTCAATTGAAGAAATCGATGTAATATTTTTATGATATTTTTTGTTTAAAAAATTTTTATTAATTTTCAATCAATAAGGTTTACTTACAAATTCCAAATGATAGTGCGTATGGATGGGTTATTGTTGGTGCAGCTTGTCTCGGTAATCTTCTTGTGAATGGATTAATATTGAATTTTGGTTTCTTTATCAAGCCAATGAGTGAAACATTCAATAAATCCAATGCCCAGATATCACTCATTTTTTCCATTCAAATTGGTGGGTGACATTGATTCCCAAACAACTCAAACTGATAATAATCAAAAAAAAAATTTAAAGGAACATTTTTTATAGGAGGTCCTTTCATGAGCGCTTTAATCAACCAAATTGGCTTTCAAAAAAGTGCATTCATTGGTGCAATTTGTTCGTGTGTTGGCTTACTATCGGCATCTTATGCAGAGAGTATTTTAACGCTTACTTTGACATTTGGAATTTTAAGTCAAGAAAATTCAAATATTTATCTGTTTCTATATTTTTAATGTTCGTTTAATTTCAGGTGGATTTGGCTTTGGAATGATAAATTGCACAGCCATATTGATTACTGGACATTATTTTGAAAAATATCGTGCATTAGCTAATGCAATTACAGTGGGTGGTTCAAGTGCAGGTTTTTTCATCATAGGGCAATTAGTGATTTTTCTTTTACAAACATATAACGATGATTGGAGACTCAGTTATCGAATTTTGACTGGAATTAACTTGTTATTGTTTGTCGTTGCTTCTGTTTATAAACCTTTACCACCCGTTAAATTACGTATCAACAATAAAAAAGCTTTTGCAGGAATGGAATCAGACACATCTCAAATAACCGTTAGTCGACTTAAACCGAGATATCCATCGTTATCAAACATTTTATCAGCGTTGTCTTCAAGAGAAACTTTTGAAAGCAGATTAATAAGTATTTTAATAAAATTAAACGAGATAATATTTTTCATTTCAAATTTTCAGAGACTAATGAAGGTCCACCTGAAGGTCCAACTGAAACACGTTTTAGAAAATTTTGTAATGCAGCATTTTTTTGTAGAAGAAAATCTGAAGACAAGACCATTGAAAAAGTCAAATCTAGACCAATATACAGAGATGACGCATTCTATACGCATAATTTAGGTTTAATACCAGAATATGAACAGTTACAAAAGACAAAATCAGCTATGGATGGAAATGACAAGAGTGTATTAATAAATTTGACTTATTAGATTTTTTAGTGCATTTCGTAAGAAAAAAGAAGTTTACTAAAATGAACTTTAACTCATTGGCTCTAAAATTAGGTTCAAGGATTGGGCTCAGCGATTGGGCTAAGGGATTAGGCTCCAGAGCCTGAAAACAGTCAAGAGCCCAAAATGTCCCATCTTTTCAAATATTTTTTTTAAATTTTCAAAATGGCGAAAGTTTTTCAAAATGGCGGAAAATTTTCAAAATGGCCGTTATTTTCAAAATTGCCGTTATTTTCAAAATGACCGTTATTTTCAAAATGGCGGTATAATTATTAAAATTAAAACTTAATTATATGCAATGAAACGAGTCCCATCGAAATGCACTTTTCTAAACCGCCCAGTGGTTAGAATTTCCCATTTTTTTTTATATTTATTGTATTTTTTTCACAGATTTTAGATAGTGATTCACTGTCATATCACTTATCGGTATCAAGAGTTCCATCAATTCAGACAATACACAAAAGACAATTCATTGGCACAATTTTGAGAACATTAACACTTTTATTTGATCCAAAATTTTTTAAATCGATAACATTCTACTTTTTTGTCGCATTTCACATAGCAAATATGCTAGGAGTATATTTACCAACCATTTATCTCATAGGTGACTTGAAAATTATTTTTATCATTATCTCTTTAAAAATCAAACAAAAAATTGCAGATCGCACTTTAGAATGTCCAGAGTTTCGTGACAATGCAAGATATTATGTTTCTGCTCTCGGAATTAGTAATGTAGTTGGTCGTCTTTCATCTGGAACCCTTATTTTATGTCCTAGATTTAGTGCAGCATTTCTTGGAGCGTTTGCATTATGTGTCAGCGGTGTTTCATGTTTATTAATTGCATTCATTGGAGATCGATATTTTTTGGAGTTAATGATAATGTATGTTTAAATTAATTTAAATTAATTTGAAATAATTTATATCATCCTATATTAGATGTGCATTTTATGGCGTTTCAAGTGGTTTTGTAACTTCATTACGAACAGTTTTGTACGTTCAAAATTTTGGATTAGCAAATCTCACAAATGCTTATGGCCTGTTATCAGTAGCTCTTGGTATTGGTAGCATTTCTGGACCATTAATTGTAGCCCATATCAGGGACAAGACAAATTCTTATTTTGGTTCATTTATTTTTGGTGGAACGAGCTTGCTGTTTTCGTCACTCTTTTTATGTGTAATACCATTTGTAAGAAAGCGAGAATCAAAAAATATTTATTTGTAAAATTTGTTTACACGACCCGGCAATTTTATCAAAAACAAGAGAAGAAATGCAAATAAAAATCTTGGTTAACCGGTTTTTTGAAATGACTTAAAATAGTCTTCTTTTATTTTATGTTACAATATTTTATCGTTATTTGATTAGTCTTACGTGGAATTTTATCTAGTAAAGGTCTTGTAGCTAATGACGATGAAGGTGATCTTATTCGGTATATTTTCGTTACAATTTTTATCAAATTTCGAATGTAAATTTGACCACAAAAACGTTAAAAAAGATGAATTTTTAAGTCTTGCTGATAAAATAGAGAACGATTTTACATTAGGCTACAAGAACTTCAAAAAGACAGGATATAGATCGGAAGAATATGAACAAACTATCAGTCATTTAAGTCCATCGTCATCTGTTTTTCGTCGCAACAATGAAATGGATCAAATGCCTGAAGAAAAACAAGATGTTACGTGTCTGATGTGTCGCGCAGTTGTCAACACGTTCTTAGATTATCGTCGTGTCGAGCATTATGATGATGACCAGTTACTTGAAGAGGCCATTGACCTTTGTTTATCTCTTAATATTCAGCCGGAGAGTACGTGTGGACCAATCATTCGAATGCACTTACCGCCCATTTTGTACATAATTGATTCGAGACCTGATTTAACTGCAAAACATTTATGTGGAATGATTTTGCAATCTAGTAATTGTGGATTTCCTGGACCAAATCTTGATTATGCTATTAAAATAAATGACAGTTTACCAAAAATACAAGAGCAACATACATCTGAAGATACACATGAAAAAACGTATCGTGTTTTACATTTAACGGACATTCACTTTGATCCACGATACTCACCGGGATCTAATGGTATGTAATTATGCTAAATGAAAACGAACACTGAATTTAAAAGTTCCATCTTAGCTTTATGTGAAGAGCCAACATGTTGTAGATCAGGTGAACCAGAATCAGAAGAGGAAGCAGCAGGTTTCTACGGAGATTATAGAAATTGTGATGTTCCATGGCACACAATTGTTAGGACAATGCAGCATTTGAATGAAACTCACAAAGACATTGATTGGATTTACTTTACAGGAGACGTAGTTGATGTAAGCAATTTATCATTTTCTTGTAATAAAATTTCTTATAATTTAAACGAATTGACAGCATGGTATTTGGGAGACATCAATTGATGACAATATTATAATAATGGAAAAAATATATCAGTTACTGCAAGAAACATTTCCAAATATACCAATATATCCAATTCTAGGGAACCACGAAAGTATAAAAAAAAAAATTGAATTTATAACAAATTTATTTTAATTGTATTGAAATTTCAAGCTCACCCCGTTAACGTTTTTGCTCCGAAAAATATATCAGAAGAAGAGCTCTCATCACGTTGGCTTTACGATTTCATCTCAGTAGCATGGTCAACATGGCTTCCAACAGATGCTTTAACTACAGTCAAAGAAGGTGGTTATTATTCAACGTTAATTAGGCCAAAGCTTCGAGTGATTGCATTGAATAACAATGATTGCTACGTTTATAATTGGTGGACATTTTATTCGACCGAGTCACAAACATCTCAATTACAATGGTTACATGACACATTATTAGCAGCTGAGAACGAAGATGAATCAGTTCATATATTAACTCACATTTATCCGGGTGAAGGATCTTGCTTTAAAGTTTGGGCGAGGGAGTATAAGAGAATAATTGAAAGATTTAGTCATCTCATAAAAGCTCAGTTTTATGGTATGAAATTTTGATGTTTTTTCAAGACCAAAATCTTATATAAATTTTTATACAGGTCACACACATTACGATGAGTTTAATATATTTTATGATAGTCAAAATCAAAGTAAACCTATTAATGTTGGTTGGAATGGAGGATCGTTGACACCATATGCTGATGTAAATCCAAATTATATAATTTATGAAATTGCACAAACAACTCATGTAAGGAATTTATTTTAAAATTTTTATTAAAAAATTTATTTTATACTTTCATTTTTTTTTTTTATTTTTGCAGGAAGTTCTCGATTACTCGTCTTGGATATATAATTTAACAAAAGCTAATCAAAATGTAGATATTGGTCCACAATGGTATAAACTTTATTCATTTAAGGATCAATTTAACTTAAAAAATCTAAGCTTAACCGCATTAGATGAATTAATGCATCGATTTGCAACTGATGTTGAACTTCTCACTTCATACTGGGAACTCAGAATAAAAAAAGGTGACCCTTTCATAAAAATGGGTTGTGACAATAAGTGCTTGATGCTCACGTTGTGTGATATTGTAATTAATGTAACAGGAGAGAACTCAAAATGTAATTATTTTACTGAAATTGCAAAAAACTGTAAGAGTGATACAAAAATTTGATGTTAATTGTTACGTAGAAAAAATTATTAGTTAAATAAAAATGAATCTCATTTTAAATTCATATTAATCTGAGTAAAATAAAATTAATCAATAAGGTGAAAAAGATTGGTTGTAATTTCATGGAGTTTGATTCATCTGGTTGATGTGTATAAATATTTCTATCAGCTACCACAGTTGTATGAATTGAAGTTGTATATGGAGTGGTTGTAGTTGTTTCACTTTCTGTCGTTGACAAAATTTCTGTTGGATGTTCTTGCAATTTAATATCATAATCAGTTGTTGCTTGAATTTCATAATCATTTTCCTTTTGTGCAGTCAGACAAATTTCACTGTTATTAAGCACACAATTGAAAGTATTTTGTATCCATTCATTTTGCGATGGAATATCAATTTGAGTATATTCTGCTTGTTTGTTCACACAATTTCGTACTATGAATGATTGAAGCTGATTGTTACAAATCATAGCTTCAACGGACAAATGTTCACATGGATTGTTGATTTGAAGTGTCCGAATTTCGTCAAGAAAATTTGGTGTATAACTTATTTCATTTGCTAGTTGATACGGTTTTCCTTCACTCTGGAAAGTGAAAAATTATAGTTATATTATAGTTTTATTATAAATTCAGTTAAATATTGTATGCTTACATCTGCGTCCCATCCCAATAGTTTACATTTGTCTTGAAATCGTGGTTGGTCAGAAGCCATTTGAAGCATCTTAGTAGGATAATTGTTTACAACATTAATCAAGGTAAGTCCATTGGAATTTGAATATTCGTTAATTATAATTTTAAGTCCATTTGAGCCGATTTCTTTGATATGATGTTCAGTATGATTATCATTTAAGCATGCGGTGGCTGTTGCTATAAATTCTATAAAAGAAATCAATGAAAATTTAAAATACAATAAAATTCATTTGGTTTTTTTCAAAAAAAAAAAAAGCTAAAATGTTACCTGAATTAATTATAACACCACCACATAACAAACTTCCATTTTTACTTTGAATTTGAACAAATTCCTGGAATTCGTTATTTTCATCAACGATTGTTTGTTGCCCATTAATTGGTTTAGCTGTGTCTAAAAATGTTTGAATATAAAAGAAGCACATAAAAAAAGAAATTCCAAAAAATAAATTTGATAAAACATATTAATGACCTTGAAAATTCACAGCATAAGTTTCAAATTACTTTAAATTCGTTATTATAAAATACTGATGTGCAAATCATTGTTGATTATATCAATACTTACAGAAGACATGTAATAAAAACCATGAAAGACGCAAAATCCAACAAAAAGCTTTCTTTTGAATCACTGCCATTTTTCAAACGTCTCTTCAGCTTAGATTAAAATTCGCAACTGATTTATAATGACTTATATTAATATTAAGTATAATAAGGATACTACAACTTTAAAAGGAGTTTTGAAAGCGATTTAGGTTCATCAATGTGAAAAGGTAGGTTTAAAACTAACTTTCTTTAAATTACTATTTGTAGTGGAATGGCCTAATACGACTTTTATAAAAAGGGTTTACGTACACATAGTAGATACCTACGACACACAAAAAAGAATAAAATAATGTATAAAACAACAAAAAATTCTAACGATATTTTTTGGGAAAATGCTGTACAAATTTTGTAGTATTTGTGTGCTGCATGCATTTGATACTTATGTTAAAAATCGTGTAATTTTAACATACAAAAGATTTTGCGAGATTTTGTATGTAACCCCTCCGTTTATAGGCATTGTTAGAGTGGCTCTTTTTATGAATAAACTAGTAAATTTAGTTTGTTAATGTGAAGTGCCATATACGTGATAGACAAAATGGATTTTTTATATTTCAAGGACAACTTACATGATTAATGAATAAACGGTCAAGTATGTTAAATAGAGAGCCCATAAATAGAATTTGACAGCGTTACAGCGGAAAATTTCCATATAATAATGTTTGAATTCAATGTTCATTCTTTGGAAGGTCCAAGATTTTTTGGAAAAATAATTTAATTGCAAATTAACCCTTAAATTGTTAGCGCGGGTCTAGAAGACCCATCGTATAAAGGGTTAAAAATGCACTAAGAACGTGAACTAGTTACAGGTTTACAGGTTGAGATACAATTAACAGATTTTGGATTTCTTTGAAAAATTTTGAAATTTTGGTACTGGGAAGTTGAAGCATGAAAATATGCAAAAAATCAGTGATGGTAAGGCTTTTCTCCAAATTTCAAAATTCACATTTTTGGCTGATTTAAAAATATTCTAGGTGGGGTCAAGGTGGTTCGAGATAGTTTGAGTTCTACCTGATGAGATGTAATCAACCGATTTTGGATTTCTTTGAAAAACTTTGAAATTTTGATACTCGGAAGTTGAAGCATGAAAATATGCAAAAAATCAGTGATGGTAAGGCCTTTCTCCAAATTTCAAAATTCATATTTTTGGCTGATCTAAGAATATTCTAGGTTGGGACGAAGTGGTTCGAGGTGCTTTGGGATCTGCCTGATGAGATGCAATCAACAGATTTTGGGTTTCTTTGAAAAATTTTTGAATTTTGGTACTCGCAAGTTGAAGCATGAAAATATGCAAAAAATCAGTGATGGTAAGGCCTTTCTCCAAATTTCAAAATTCATATTTTTGGCTGATCTAAGAATATTCTAGGTTGGGACGAAGTGGTTCGAGGTGCTTTGGGATCTGCCTGATGAGATGCAATCAACAGATTTTGGATTTCTTTGAAAAATTTTGAAATTTTGATACTCGGAAGTTGAAGCATGAAAATAAGCAAAAAATCAGTGATGGTAAGGCCTTTCTCCAAATTTCAAAATTCATATTTTTGGCTGATCTAAGAATATTCTAGGTTGGGACGAAGTGGTTCGAGGTAGTTTGAGGTCTACTTGATGAAATGCAATCAACAGATTTTGGATTGTTTAGAAAAATGTTGGAATTTTGGTACTTGGAGCATGAAATTTTTGAAAGAAAAATCAGTGTTGGTAAAGCATTTCTCCAAATTTCAAATCTAAACTTTATATAAGCATTTATTATCTCTTTTATCTTTCAAATATCTCAGGACATTAATTGAATGTGAATTATGTTTGGGGACTACTGTATTCAAAAGACAGACTTTTTGAAATGAAGAAAAGGAATTTTGTTTGACTGACATAACTCTTATCAATATAACAATTATCAAAATAAACAACATGTTTATAACCAGTTTTCAGTGATAATACTATGTTTGTTATTTCTGGTTTTTTTTTCATGTTATTCCCTTTTCGTCATAATTTTGTATGTTCTCTCATAGTACGATACTCATATTTTTACTTACACGACATAATTAACTTTTGCATCATGATAAGAAATCTTACTGATACAATCTACGTACTTTAGTTATGAATATGTATTGAAAACTTTCATGAATTGTCAGACTCTCAAAAATAAACTATCAAATATTTATCAATTATTCATTCAACATAAATCATTCATCCATCTTTACTTGTAATTCTCACTCGTGTATTTTAAAATAAAATTCAAAATGTTATTCAAACTTGACAATACACATGTTTAGTGATAAGAAACAAACTGATACTCTCTTCGGTTGAGTGTATACTCCAAAAATTTTAATGAAGAAATTAAAAAATTGGCAATAATGGTATTTATTTTATTATAAAGTACAACAAAATAAAGTCGACATTTCAGTAGTAAATAACGTTTTATTGTGTAAAGTTGTACAAGTAACAAAATAACTGCAAAATTAAAAAAAAAAGAAAATAGAAATGAATTAAAAATCAGTGAAATTTAGATACATGTTGAATTGAGATTGAAAAGTTTAAAAGTAATAAATAAAAATAAACTGACAATTGCCTGTTAATTATTTTTCAAAGTGTAACATAACTTAGTGTTATTTTTAAGCAAAGCAATAAGGTACATAACAAATATTTTTCAAACTAAACGAGAAATCTTCTGTTCCAAAGTCAATATTTGTTAAGTTTTGACGTTGTTTGAAAAACAATAAAAAATAAATAAATTATTAAACGTTTATTCAGTTTTAATAAAAATTCATAAAATTAAGAAACAGTTAAAAAAATAAAATTATTAAATAAAAAAAAAAATTAAAAAAAAATAATAATAAGCTGATAAAATGATGCTTTAATTTTAAAATGATAAGAACGACACATGCATAGTTCAAAAGATTCTGGAAAACCTTGTTGCTTACAGAATCGGAATTTCAATGTTAATCTTATTTTGTATGTGATATGCATTTTATTTCAATATATTACTGCTACTATGTAAAAAGAGCTTTAAAAGATAATCTTTTTAAATTCCTTTAAAGACTGAAGTATTTTGAAAAATTTTATTGATAAACAATTACAGTGCTTATAATCTTTCAAGTCCTATTATAATATGTTATTTATTTTTAGAAACCAAAATTTGCAAAAATAAAAAAAATGGAAGTAATACCTACAAATGTTGAAGAAATAAACAACAATGAAGAGAATAATAAGATTGTTGAAGATCGTTTACGGGCGTTAACACAAACTTATGTTGGAATCGAAAAACCATTGAAAGGCGTTGCTGGATGTGAATCCTTACAAGATCTAATAACAAAGTTACATTGCATATTTGAATCAAACTTGGTCAATATCGAATATGTTCATCACTTAATGCTCAGTTACAAAAGTAATCCTCGGGAATGGAAGAAATTTGCAAAATTCGATAGATTTAGGTAATAGTCAGTTATAATCTCAATTGAACGATATTTAGTTCAAATCATCATGTTTTTTTCCCATTCTTATCAACATTGAATTTGAACGCAATTTATTTTGACGATGATGACCCTTTGACATGCTTGTGCTAAAAAAAATGTTTTTAATTTAAAGAGCATGATAAAGACGTATTTTTGTCATTACTTAATTTTTTATTGAAATTCCCAAATAACCTGAAATTCCGCTTTGATCTTTTCAATGACATATCTCTATTTCATTAAAGGTACACAAGAAATCTTGTTGATGCTGGAAATGGAAAATTTAATTTAATGATACTCTGTTGGGGTGAAGCTCATGCATCAGCCATCCACGATCACGCTGACTCTCATTGTTTTATGAAAATGCTTAAAGGAGAATTAACGGAAGTTAGATATGCCTGGCCAAGTGATACTACAACATTTATTAAAAATAACGCTGACATTGCTAAACTTGACGATTGTGAAGAAGAATACGATGGAGATGAATTAAGAGAAATTGGTAGATCGACATTGGAAACTAACGGGGTAGCGTACATTAATGGTATGTAAATGAAAATTATTTTAAGGTAATGTCTCATATTATTTTTCCTAAAAAAACAGATAAATTAGGACTACACAGAGTAGAAAATTCTAGCCATACGGAACCCGCAGTTTCGCTGCATCTTTATTGTCCACCATTCAATGAATGCTCAATATTCAACAAAAAAACAGGAAAACGCACAAAATGTCAGGTCACATTCTGGAGTAAATTTGGAGAAAAACGTAACAAGGTTAATAACACTAAACTTAAAGTTGATCCAAATAAAAAAATAATTTTACTTTGCTTTATTAATAGGATGCATTTATGGATACAGTACCTGAAGATAAGTGATGCATTTACAAGAGACATTTACTAATCGGAACGCTGATTATTATCTTTGATTTAAAATAGAAATCATGCAAATTATTTTATTGATTTTTTTACTTTTTTGATTGATTGATAGGTTGTTTTTGATATTGAAGAATACAATCTACTTAAAATTTAAAAAAATGTAGTTTATAAGTGCATTCAATAGCAAACTTGCACGTGCTAGCCTTTTAAAAAGCCTTGCCTTTTCTTTTAAATTAGAAAATATTGAAATAAAGTTCTTTCAAATTGTTTTCCAGGCAATAACTCAATGTATGAAATTAAGTTTAATAACTATTAAAAGCTATATATTTTATTTAGATTAAGATAAATAAATGTACCAAAATGTTAACTTTTTACCTAACTTTTTATATACAAGGTATCATTTTACAAAGGTAAGTTGAAAAAAATGGCGCTCTAGCCTTCTATGTAGATATATAGACCATGTAACATTGTTTCACCTAATACTATATTTTTAAGATTAATTAAATGGACAAGATTTTTACAAAATCATATACGGAAGTCTCTTCACAATGTAAAAAACTTAATTTTGTGAATCAGTGCAGTGGGTTTTAGCACGTGGTTATCAAGATCAAAATACACTACTCCCTCTTTTATATAACTTCCCGTTATTCACATTTAAATTGTAAGCAAATTAAATTTGACAGCTAATTCTGTATAAAGACAAATACGGAAACTTCAAAAATTCTGTACAAAATTTTTGACATTTTTGTAACCATACAAAATGAACTGTCAAATTAACCTGCTAACCCCCTAATTCTGACAACCTTCAATTTTTACCGTTTAGTTTTGCAAAGAAAAACTGTTAAGTTTGCGAGCACTTGGAAACTTCCAAATTGGAGTAGTCAAAATTACTAAAGTCTATGCTAAAATAGAGTTAAATTTATTTAATCAACATTATTTTTTGATTTAAATTTGTTATAGAGCCGAGTCCTGTTCTAGAACTGTCGTTATAACGATTCAAATTGCTGTCGCAAGTAAACGTAAATTTAAGTTGTACGCTGTGTAGCTGTGTTCCATCAGTATTTATGAATAATATCAATAAATAAATGTTAAATTAATAAAAATATTTCATCTGTTTAACTTTGTGATTTCACTAAAAAGTAAAAATAGAAATTATAAACATCAAAAACCATTCAACTGTTACAGATTAAAAAAAAAATAAATACAAAACATCAACAAACCAAATTCATTTACCACTTCTTTGTACTTTATTGTTTAGAAATGAGTTCAAGCACCGATGACAGTAGTGATGATGATTACAAACCTGAAGCAGAGTTATCCGATGTTCCTAGTGAAGCAGAAACAGATTATGATTCAGATGGAAATAAGATTGATAAAAAAAATCCTTCAAAGAACACTAAATCTAAAAGACGTAAACAACAAATTGGAAATAAGCAAAAGCGGACCACTTTAGAACATGACCAACAAAGTTTAGAAAAAACTGACAAAAAAGAAATTGAAGAAGATGACGAAGAAGAAAAAAAGAAAGCCGAATTGCTTTGGGCAAGTTTTTTGGGTGATACAGCCAAAGTTGCTGATAGTGAAACTGAAGGTAAAGAGACAAATTGCTCGAAAGAAAACAATGTAAAAACTGAAAAAGAAGCAGAAAAATCAGAAGAAAAAGTTGTGACCAAAGTGTTTGACTTTGCCGGTGAAGAGATTAAAATTCAGGAAAAAGAGTCAGGAGGTCAACACTCGGACTTATCCAAACGCAAAATCAACAGTAGACCACAATCAGGTTTCTCAAGATCTGGTGGAGGTTTAAGTAGTGCTTTGACTCTATTAGGCAAGAAAGGTAAAATGAGTGTGCTTGAAAAGACAAAACATGATTGGGTAAATTACAAAAAAGACGAAGGTATTGAAGAAGAATTACAGACTTTTAATAAAGGAAAAGATGGGTAAGTTTACTATTGACTAAGTTGTTATCGATATTTCATTTAGTCAAACATAAAATTTTTCACAGATATTTGGAACGACAAGACTTTTTACAAAGAACTGATCTTAGGCAGTTTGAACGAGAACGAGATTTACGCCAACTCACCAAACGAAGTAAATAATACCCCAGATTCTCATAAAATGAACTCGAGCAACCTCAAAACAATTACAAAGCTAGTTTCTGCCAACTTTATTCATTTAAAATTAATTTTCTTTGATTTTTTTTTCATTTTCAAATAAAATGTATTAAATGCTTATCTATCGTTTTACGTCTATCGAAAACATTTTTCAATCTCAATCATGACTTGTTTCTGGAATATTACCTTTGGAAAGGGCTGCTTTAATTGTTTTAACCAAGTTCGGCAGTAATCCAATATGTTTATCAACACAAGTTTTTGCACATTTTTCAAATTCATTTGTGTACTTTTGTATATCGTCATTTGAAGGATTTGGGCCCATTCGATCTCGTACCTATTTAGAAAGAAGTAGAACTGTGACGAAGACATTTGCAGAAAAAATACAATAAATTACCTGATCATTACAATCCATGACACATCGTTGCAATCGCTTTTGGTAGTACTGTAATTCATTTTGGACATAACTTTGTGCACGAGTTAGAGGCAAAGAACATCGCTCAACGCAAGATTGAACAGAATCAAGACTTGCATTTTGATTTTCACAACATTTTGCCGCACACAAGTGCATTTCAACCTATGATTTAGAAGAAGATTAAAATCTTATTTTACACATTTAAAAATTTATGATAATACTCACTTGCATTTTTCGTAAATAACTTTTGTCCAAATCATCTACAACATTTGTTATTTCATGTTCAATCCTTCTACTTTGCTCTTCAACCATCTTAAAATTTACTGAATTTTACAAAATGCGTTTGTAATAAGTTGAAATTTTGACCGAAAAGTAAAGACATGTGTTTTTGACAGTTAAAAATCTAATCATAAGCGACGCCTAATTCAATTTATAGCGACCGTTAGTTTTGAACACATTTTAATTAGAATAAACATTTTCTATATTTTTTTTTACATAATTTATTATATTCAGTATTTTCTTAACTTATTTTTTAACTATAGTTCAATAATAAAATTAACATAAAAAAAGATTTAAATTTTTTCATCCCATGTTCGTGGTACACTAAATGTTCCGGCCCGTTCATGGACATCAACTGCTCGAACTGCAAAATGATATCTTTGACCTTCTTGAAATTGAGTAAGAGTTACGGCCATTGGAAGTGCCATTGCTTTAACATCTCCTACGTGACGCCATGCCTCTGTAGCTGGTGGTTGATTTGTTTCTTGATAAGCATAAATTTGGTATTTAACAATTTCGGCAAAGTCCTCTGTTAAATGAGGTTCATGTATTGTCCATGAGATTACTATGCCAGCGTCTATGTTATTTATTCGAATTTGAGGCCGTGGAGGTGGGCGTTTCCAGGCTGCATTATTTACTTTATTTACTACTAGTGGAAGAGGCGCTGGATGAACACGCTTTTGATTCACACCAGCAACGATTTGACGTCTTATAATTTGAGCTTGTGAATTTGGTTGTGTTGTTTTTGGTTGAATTTGAACTGAAAATATTGAAATTGTTGAATTTTAGTTGAAATTTGATCAAAAGTAATAATTAATATTTTAAAAAAAATTAGGGAGGACTTTTTGAGACTTTCATCGCCTTTCAAAAAACTTTTATTTTATAATAGCTTCGTTTTATGAGAATTGCAAAAGAACTCACCAAATTGATTACCTGGAAGTCGCTGAATTGATGTCTTAGCGTTATTGATGTTTGTAGTTTGCAAATTGCGATTCGCTCCATTAGCTAATTGAGCTGGAACTGAAGAATTTAAAGCTGCTGGAGTTTTGACGTGAATTTTCACACCGTTATGACTGAGGGTTCGACTGTTCATTTCTTCTTCATCAGTTAAATCTATAAATGGTTTTTGTACTGTTTTGTCTTGCTGAAGTGCTGCTTGTTGTACTGATGCAGGACCAGGACGAATTACTTTCCGCATTAAAACAGAAGAATTAGGAGAGGGATTTGAGGTATTCAAAGATTGATTAATGACACGGCCTGGGCTGGAAAGATTCAAAGACGTCCGTGTATTTTGTGGCGTCATATTTTGTCGTGCAACAATTGTGTTTTGTATTCTATTCTGTTGAATTATTTGTTGATGTCGCTGAAGCGATTGTTGTTTTTGCAATGCTACAATAGAAATTAAAAAAAATAGACTAATTTTTCTAAACGGAAATATTAAAAAGAAACTTACCAATCATTTTTGCCGGAGTATTTTGATTCATTTGACCGATTTGCCTAATTGGGGATGTTTTGATTGTTTGAGTAGTACTTTGTTGCATTTGTGAAATATTTTGCCGTAGAGACATGTTCATTCTTTGAGCTGTCTGAACAGCATTATTCGAAATGTTGATTGGACGTTGCGGGGATCTACTTGGAAAAGGTGGTACTCTTTGATTTGGTGGTTGTTGTGCATAAGTTTGACGATACATTTCATTTTTGGCACGAGGTTGGGATACTTGAAGGCCAACAGCTCTTGTTATCTTAACTGGAGTTACGAGTCCACTAGATTTTGTTTCAAGATCCTTAACAACACGGTTATGCACCATTTCTAAGTCACGAAATTGCTTTGAAAGGTCAGCTATTCGTTGACGTTGATTTGAAATTGTCTGTTCTTGTATTTCATTCTTTTGTCGTACTTCAGAAAGTTCAGACTTGTTTATAATAGTCTCAACAATCTTTTGAAGGACAAATTCCTCGAGATCAGAACGATTCATTAATTGAAATGACTTTTTAAATTTCTTTAGAAATTCGACTGGTAACGTATCTTGATGCTTCTCTTGTATTGAATTATCTTCCGGTTTCGGATCCAGTTCAACAGTTTGCACGTCTAACGGTTTAGTATTTGGCTTAATATCTTCTACCGATGGTTCACTTTTTAAAGATTCTTTAGGATCACACTTGACTTCTTCATTGTCCATATCATCATCCTCTTGTTCATTTGTATCTTTCAGATCATCAGCAGTTTTATCATCAATTAGTTTAGATCTCTTTGAAGATTCTAAAATTCCTTCGTCTTCTGTTATTGAATCAGAAGAACGTTTTTGAGCCTGATCCTCATTTTTATTCAACGATATATCATCATCTGATCGTCGTCGATTATGGCCAGTTATGAGCAAAAGATCTTGTGATGGAAGCTCATTCTCTTCTAAATTTTCTTTTGGAACACCATCATTTTCAATTAAAATAATATCTTCAGATTCCTCGCCTTTTTGTGATGATTTTGTTTCAGGAATTAACGTATCAGTTTCAGACTGATCGTCGTCAGATCGTGTTTTTTTAGATGGAGGTTCCACTTTTTTACTGTCATCATTTGTACTTTCAACTATTGGCCTCTTCAAAGTGCTTTCTGTAGTCTCCATATTGGATGTAGATGTTTTTTCTGAAGATTCTTCCTCATCAGATTCTAACAGGATCAAGTCTCCTTTCAAGTTTTCTTGCGGTTTTTCTTGGACGAGTATATCACTTTTTGACTTATTCTCAAGGGTATCACTTGGAGATTTGGGTGCTTCATCTGGAACCTTCGATGATTCATTATCAGAAATGACACATTCTGGATTTGATGCAGGGCTTTCATTTTTATCCTTTGTTTGTTCTTCTGTTTCTTCGGAAAGAATTTCATTTTCTTTAGTTTCGTCTAATTCGCTAATAATTTGTAAATCTCCTTCATCTATGTCATCTAGAAGTTCTTCCGGGTGATCATCATCATTCGGTTTTGGTGGCTCTTGCGCTTCACAATTTGTATCTTTATTTGTATCTAATTGTTTCTCTTCAACTGATTGATCTTTTACATGAAGTTCCTTATCAACCTTTTCATCTAAAGCTTCATCCAATTGCTTAAGTAACGCATTTGTGTCATTTATGTCAGACTCCTGGACTTCGTCACATTTACTTATGCACGGATTCAAAATATCTTCTTTGATTTCTTTCAATTCATCAGTTTTATTCTCTGGTTTGTTTTGATCAGATTCTTCAAATTCCGAATCATCTGATTTTTTCTCCTCTGTTATTGATTTATTGCCCATTATTGGAGTACTTTCTATCTCCATCATTTTTTTATATAAATTATTTGGATTTCAGACAACTTTGATGTTTTTTTTCAATTTCCTACAATGAGACAAATATTCGTCATTGTATAAATAAATAAAAATTAAAAATGTAATAATTTTAACTAATTTAAATAATTTTAATGTTTTTCGCGCTTAAAAACACTTAATTGTAAAAAAAATTAAGAAGGAAGTAAAACAAGAATTGAAAAAAATTTATATGGTTACGGTATTATTCGCCCAATTCATAAAGACACTGTACTGTGTACATTCATTTATACAACATACAATTTGATCAATGAATGAAAAAAAAGAAAAAGAATACAAAACTACGAGAATTGGAACCCAACAACAATTTTAATAATATTTTCTGATTTTTTTGAAATTTTTCTATAATTTGTATGTTATTTTACCCAGTTATCAATTTAAAAAAAATTAAAAACTCTTTAAATGAAAAGTCATTAAGAATTGAGACCCGGTTTTAATTTCGTACCCTTGAACGAAAGTATTTGAGTTTTAATTAAAATAAAAAGTTTTAAAAAAAAATATAAATTAAAAATAATAAATATTCCCCCTCTCACGAAAGTCTCTCATACTCACAAACTTGTCGAACTATTTAACAGTGGAACGCACATCAAAATTACAGAACATAGAAAAACTTGTACTGTAACATTTGTCATGCGTTCTGTTTTTAATATTATCGTAAATATTATTTCTTCTTTTATACATTTCAATGTTTCAATACAAAATCGGAACAAAACGATATCAATAATTTGATTCAAAATTTTTTTAAATTATATATTTAGAAAGATTTTAATGGAAAAAACACAAAAATTTCTTACCTCAAAAATTGTGGACCGATTACGGTGAATTTATAACTTCAATGAACAACTTTTTAGAAAATTATACTCGTGTATGTGTTTTCAAGAGAGAGCACGCATTTGTGAGAGAATTGAGAGAAGTATAAAATTTTGGGGTTAAAATTTTTTTTCTTGATTTTTTTAAATAAAATTTTTAAAATTTACATTGAATTAAATTTAATTTAAATTAATTTATATTGAAATTTCATTCACATACGTACAAACATTTTATATGCAAGTGTATAATATGATGAATAAAAATTTCATGCAAGAGAAGAGTAACATATTTTTGCAAAGCAAAAAAAATCTCTGCTTATAATTTTGAATTATTTTAATTAAAATTTATTTAATTGATCAATTTCAATGTTACATGAATAATTTTAATTCACCTTGAAAATAAGAAAAAAATGAGTAAAGATTTTGTGAGACTTGAATGAAATACGTGGTCGACCCCTGATTAGCAGTAACATTTAGGGCTTATGAATTTAAAAATTTATTTACTAACATTGAAACTGTAATTTTTAGGTTACGAGGAAAGCCAACTTCGATCAAAAACAAAATTTTGTCTTTACGCTGACGTTAAACACACATCCATGCACGAACATTTATTGTATACCCTTCATATTTTATGTCTCTCGTACTTTTGTACAATTTGAGTAAATGTTTTGATGAGTATAATTTTTGTATTACTGAGAAACTTTTGGAGCCCATATGATTATGAATCAAAATTGGAATAGACCTAAAGAGCTAGATAGAGGTCTAAATTTAATTTTAATCAATTCCTACTAAGCACAAAAAAATATGCAGCAGCATGTGTGCAATTTCATTGAACTTTACTATAAATATCTATGTATGAGTTTGATTTAGTATGATTATTATTTTTTTTATATGTGTCTTTTAGACAACAACAAATAAATATAAAAATAATATCAATTAAATAATAAAACAAAATTTAGCTCTTATGTAACATGATTCATAAGTATTTTGGGGACCCAAATTAGGTCAGATCCCCGAATGGAAAATTAAAAAGCTATGAGTGCAAACAGGTCAATCCAAAATGGCGGAGTAAATTAATAATATTTTTACGCACACATATAAAAACATTACTATGAACTTATATACTGCATCGAAACTGAATGAAAAAAAAATGTATTGCCCTACTGAGTATACTTGAGACAATTATAAATGTTTGAACATTCCTAAATATAGTATAGTTTTTTCTGGTTTGAACTGTAAAACTTGAGCTATTGTTTTAGGAAAATTCAAATAAAGAACTGACCTAGATAGATAAATATGAAAAAGGCTCCACCACGGGCCCTATGGGACCTATTTTGGATACTATAAGAATAATAAATTTCTACAGAGTGTCTAAACCTGCGGTACTTGACATCATAAATATTTTATATTATAAGTTAATATACAAAAGTAAGATAATGATTATATGAGGGTTCACTTAACACTTTAAATTGGGTTTTTGTGGTCTTGAAAATCTAAAAATCGTAATTATGACGGATTAAATAATGGCGTTAAAGATAAAATAACAAAAAAAAAGACACAAAACAACATCAGATAATCAAAAAATTATATCATACAAGTTATTCGTGCACATGATGCTATGAAATGTGTATAAAATTCAATGCTTACTCTCTCACTCTCAATTTCTGTATTGATTTTACGAATTTTGAACTTCGAGGGAATGTTTCAAAGACCTTGGATCTACATGAAACTAGTTTTTATTTAATATAAGATGTTTTAGGAAGCTTCTTGGACAAATATTTCATTTTGAACAAAAAAAAAATTTAATCTCTAATATTGGATATATTAAATTTTAAGTACAAGACAGTTAAATTTCAGATTAGAGGTTGAAAAAAATAAAATTCTTATAAAATGCAAAATATTAACCTGCCTTTTGCAAATTTGCTCTGGCTAAATTGATGTTGTTCGAAAAATTGATGGAAAAAAGTTGAGAGTTCAGTTTTGCCTGTGTATAAGCATAGGATTTGTGTCTTTTATGCAAGGAAAAAGCGATATATGCATTTAATTCAAACCTTTATCCTGTCCAGGGACTTTCTAGTCCTTGTACCTGAAGAAAATAAATTTTCAGCTCTGAAGTTTTTTTAGTTGCATCATGTTTCAATTCTACAAGACACTGTCATCTGAGTATGTTTCATACAGAAAATTTAAGGTAATTGACCTTTTCGAATATTAAATGCCCTTACCCCGAATTAGGCTTTTAATTGAGGACAGGCTTATTTTAAATCAGCAAAAAATATAAATTTTATTTTAATTTTAACGAAATTATGATATTTATTCAGTTTTGTATTAAAAATATAATCTTATATTAAATGAAAAAATGATGGATTTTTGGTACACCCTAATTTAATATACAGGTTCTGGTTTTTGTGTCATCAGTAATCCAAATCTCTTTTTAATGATGATCCTTTGTCTAGAATATTTGTCTTCTGGTGAAAATCTAGCTGGATGTGCTGAAAATGTTTGAGAGCCGTCTGGAGCTTGTTTCTATATTATTGAAAATAAAACATTTAAACTATGCAGCATAAAATGCTTAAATTTTCGTCATCCTTACCTTAAGTGTATAGACACGCTCTCCTTTTTCGTTCAAGTAATACATTAGATACATTTTTAATCGAATGAATTTTTCTTTTAAAATAAATTTATAGAATTTATGATAATCAACAGATTATTTGTGCCGATAAAAAATTAATGAAGTTTGTTTTGATTGTGATACACGTGCGATGTTTTGTTTTGCTTTACAATCAATTGTTAATATTGGTGCGGTACCAGCTTAACTATTCCTAACTGGATTTTACTCTTTTCTTTTTGTTTTTTATAGAAGAGAATTTTTCTTTAAATAAATATTTTAATTTAAATTATTCATGAACATGTAAAAGTTAAATTTTATTTTAAAAAGTAAATTTTAACACATTTTTATATAAAATATTTAACAATCTACAGAATTCATCAATGCTGTTTACGTTTTTTATGCGACTGTCAAAATTTGTCGCACTTTACATTTTCGTATTTATTTACAGTTACAGAAAAAAATATCCTTTAGTGAGTGCTTTGATGTCAGTTTGAAGTTGAGAAGAAATCATTTTTAAATATTAAATTCCATATTTTTGAAAATGTTTATGAATTGTCTTTTTTGTCTGACTACATTGTTCTTTAACCCATTAACTGCCTCTTCTAAAATATTGAGTTTAGAGCAAAAATTTCTTCTAGGATTTGTTTTTGTGTAAAATTGAATACTTTTCGTTTCGATGAAAATTTTGTGTTTCATACAAAAATTTTACAGGAGAGCCAGAGCTTGGAGAAATCCTGTTCAAAGATTACTGGTCGGAAAAATCGACGAGCGGCGGTTAATGGGTTAAGTAATAAATTATGCGCTTACTTAGCATACTTTAGAAATAACGTTTCCCAAAAAAGCAATTTTTATAAACAAAATTTTTGATAAAATTTGACGTGGATTTACTAACCGGTAAAATAATTTATAATGGCAAGTAAAATATCGAAAAATAACTCAAAGCAAAATACTTTCAAAAAACAAACCAATGATAATATCAAACCGAAGAAAAAAGATTCATATGAAAGTAGTGACGAAGAAGATTCAATAATTCCTGAAGTCCTTAACGACGTCTTTAAAAATGTAAAAACTGAATTCAATGCACTTTCAATTGAATCCCTAACAAATGCATTCAACTTTGGTGCTGTTTGTTTAATTTGTATATCTAAAGTCAAAAGAGTTGATCCTATTTGGTCGTGTTCCAATTGTTACACTTTTTTGCATTTGAATTGCATCCAACGATGGGCTAACGATAGTCTTGCTCAAAAAAGAATTGCTCAAGAACTTGATGAGGGATATTACAATAACCTTGGCGAGTATATTCCTAAAAAAATTAAACCATTGGAATGGAACTGCCCGAAATGTAGGCAATGTTATCCTCCAGAAGAAATTCCTCGTCATTATCTTTGCTTTTGCCAAAAACAATATGATCCAGTGGATCAAGAATGGATTCTACCGCATAGTTGTGGAGAGCTTTGTATGAAAAAACTGGATTGCAATCACAGTTGTCTCTTACTTTGTCATCCTGGCAAATGCCCACCATGTCCTCAAGTTGTAACAGTTTCTTGTGAGTGTCAAATATCACCGCCTAAAACGATAAGATGTTTCGAAAAAAAATGGAATTGTTATAAAAAATGTGGTAAAAAGTTAGATTGTGGACACATTTGCGAAAGTACTTGCCATGAAATAAACAAATGTCCTCCGTGCAATAAAAAACGAGTTCAAAAATGTAATTGTGGTAATTTAAGTCAAGAAAGATATTGTTACGAACCTCCATTGAGATGTACCAAAATTTGTAATAGATTCTATAGTTGCAACGCTCATAAATGTGAAAAATTATGTTGTGCTGGCGATTGTGGAAGTTGTATTAAAGGTCTTGTAAAAACATGTCCTTGTGGTAAACAGCAATCAAGTGGAATTTGTACGGATATGATTACATCTTGTGGTGATACTTGTGGAAAAGTGCTATCATGTGGAGTCCACAATTGTATCTCTAGATGTCATCTTGGACCATGTCCTGACTGTTTGGAAATCATAGAAAAACCTTGTCGTTGTGGGTTATTCAAAAAAGAAGTAGCATGCTCAAAAGAATTCACATGTGAAACAAAATGTAAAAAGATGAGATCATGTAAGAAACATCCATGCAGTAAAAAATGTTGTCCGGATAGTGAAGAAACCTTATGCGAGAAAAATTGTGGTAAAACTCTATCTTGTGGAAAACATAAATGCCACAGTTTGTGTGGTCATGTAGGACCTTGTTACCCATGCAATGAACTAAGTGAAGTCAAGTGCAAGTAAGAAATTTCAATTTACATTGATTATTCTTTATTATATATTTTTTTTTATTTTAAGGTGTGGTGCAACATCCAAAAATATTGCTTGTGGTCGTGAAAAAAAGGCAAAACCACCTAAATGCCGCCAGCCATGTAACGTTAAATCAAAATGTCATCATGCCAATATTCATCCATGTCATTTTGGACCGTGTCCTCCATGTCAAGAAATTTGTAAAGAAACACTGCCCTGTTCACATCTATGCGCATCTAAATGTCATGATAATGTTAAGGTTCACATAAAAGACCCAAATTTTAAGCCAACGGTTCCTGGTGAAGTTGCGATAGAAAAAATTGTATATAAAAAACTGGATCATCCACAATGTGAATATAAAGTACCTGTCATGTGTATAGGAGGACATGAAATTTCACCTTGGCCATGTTGGAATTCAAAACCTTCGTCTTGTGGACGAAACTGTGGAAGAAAATTGACTTGCGAAAATCATAATTGTGAAAAAGCATGTCATTCTGTTATAAACGTGGAATCTTTGGAACAGGATGAAAATTGTGAAAGTTGTCAACGTGGATGTGAAAAAAAGCGACCAGAAGGATGTACTCATCGTAAGTATTGTATTTTCATAAAAATAACCTGGGAATATTTAAAATTTGTTATTAATTTTATTTTACAGCTTGCAACAAACCATGCCATCCTTTAAGTTGCAAACCATGTATTGCAATCATTAAACGTCCTTGTTATTGTGGATTAATTCAGGTTCAATTCAAATGCTCTGATTTTTACAACGATATGGACAACAATCAACTCATGGAACAACGTAAAAAAATCCTGACCTGTGGAAATCGTTGTCCAAAAAATGTATGATTATTTTTTGATGAATATTTTTCTGATATAAAAGATAAAAATAACTTTAATTTTAATTTTTTAGTATGCTTGTGGTCACCGCTGCACTTCAGTTTGTCACGAAGGAAATTGTCCTGATCCTGATTCATGTAAAAAGAAACAAAAAATTTACTGTAAATGCCAGAATCGTAAAATTGAGATATCTTGTGATAAAATCCGGAGTGGATTTAAGCTTAAATGTGATGAGTCTTGTGAAGCGAAGAAAAAAAGTATAGTAAGCGAAAGAGAAGAACAAGAGAAGCGTCGAAAAGAAATAGAGGAAATTGAAAATAGAAAAGAATTAGAAAAATATGAACAGAAATTTGGTAAAAAAGTGTACAAGGAACGACGTAAACATGTTATTGAAGATAAAAACGAAAGAAATTTAATGAGATATCTGATTCCAATTGCTGGCGTTGGCATTGTTGTAATTTCTGTTCTTTTATATAATTTGTAATTTTTTTTACATGAATAAAACAAAAAGAGCTTTAAAAAGGATTGTTTAAATTGAAATTCTATGGAAAATTATTTTTTTTTTTTTAAATTTTTCAAAAAAAATTCTGTACATATTAATGATATTGAATATAAATAGATTGATAATCAATATAATATCAAAATTATTTGATTTTTGACGTCATAAAAACAGGAAACATTATTATGCTCAATTGAAGATGCTAAGAGGATTGATAGGGATAATCTATTAAAAACATCTAATCCGATTAAGATGTTTTTTTTCTTTCTCTGCTTTGAAAACAAATAACTTCGCAGACTCTCTTTGTTGAGTTGAAGCTTAATTGTTTGAATCTAAAAATATGATAACAAAAGTTAAAATAAAATGATATTGTTAAATTAAAATAAAAAGAGACAAGACTTAATTGACCATTTTCATTTTATCCTCATCATCATTTAACGTGTATAAAAAATGTTTTGTATAATTAACACAGAATTAACTGTTAAGAGGGAATCAAATAATTTCAAGATTTAAATCATCTCCCAGCCATGAAACCTCAACATACATTGATTTGTCTTTAAACATTTTGATTAGAATAAATAATGAAGTAGGGTCGAGTTACCAGCTATCGCTCATTTTATTATGTGAAATAACTCATTGTCTACATAAATTAAAAATAAAGCCCAATTCTATTAGAGAACTGCTTTTAATTGTTAAATTATCGAATATCTGGTTTATTTTGGTCAAAATACTTAGAGTACACGGTAGGGGACTACGAACGGTAGACAGTTGCACGACCCTATCATTCATGAATAAAAATCTTTTTTTTTTGTTTGAAAGTGTATTTCTATTTATACACATAAATATCTCCGTTTTACATTTATTAAATAATTTTCCCGCTTATATACTCTTTTGACTCTTCTTGATCTAATTTTTATACATAAACAATGAAGAATCTCTTTTATTTTAATTTGCATTCATTCAACATCATCTATTGCACAGATTATTATTATTTTAAATATTAAAAAGTGGTTCTGTAGCGAAAAATAAAGTGTAAACATCTTTATATTTTTTGTCTTTTACATTTTTCTTTTGCAATAGCTTTTAAATTAAATTTTATTTATGGGATTAAAAATATTAAGTAAAAAGAATAACAAAATACTTTTTTTAATCTACAAGTGAAATACTTCAATTTATATATTCCTTTTCAGTTATATATACAATTATTTTTTAATAAGATGAAGATCTTGAATCATTCCGTTTAATATTCTCTTTGAATAATGATTTCCTTTTGTCTGTTTCATTTCTTCCAAACCTTTTTTTGTTTGTCCAGCCACTTAAAAGAAGAATCTAATTAACTCTACATATTTAATTTAAATTTTAACAGCAGGTAAAAATAAATTTATATCATATTAATTGATCTGACACTCCAAGTTAGTGTATTATCAGAATCAATCAATTTTTTTATCTTTATGTTTCCTTTGAATTTTATACACTTATATAAATTATTTATTAAGACATTCATTTTATTTTACAATCTACTTTTTATCGGTGAGTCCGCCTGGTGTTTGACAAAACAGAGTTAACGGATATTGATCATCAAAACTTGGAAGTCCAATTGTTATGAGAGCTTCATTTCTGTATTTACCACTGGAAATTAATCGTATTGTTGTGTATTCACAAAATATATTCATTGGAGGACTGCGTTCTTTTGATTTACCACATACATTTGTCAAAATTTCAATATCATTTGTATCGTCTTTCTGGCTGTTTGTTCCTCCGATCACAAGTCTGTCACTTTCCGAATCACACTTTGAATTTTATTGAAAGGAAAAAAAATGTTAAAATGTAAAAACATGGAATAATTGATACTAACCTCATAATTTAACGACTTGCCAGTCTGTTCTCCAATATTAGACATAAGAATGTCTAATACAGCAGGAAAAACTGTACTTAATGTACAATTTTTTCTACCACCATAATTGCTTAATTGATACGAAGGTGACAAATCAGGTTGTGCTAATATGTTACAAGCTGTTACAATGAAAATAAATTTAACTGAATTCTTTTTATTATTATTCGTTAAAATTACATACGTTCTGGATTCTTCAAATGGCGAACAGTTATAGTAAATGATCCTTTGACTGGTATTCTGTATTGAACTAATGCAGCATTTTGATTTGATCGATATATTGTTCGATACGTCGGATATTGTTTCCGGTCATTACAAAATTCATTGCTTCTCTGCTCTAAGGTTAATGGATGGTCTTGAGTGCTTGGAAAATATTTACCATTCATTTCCCAACCATCAAATACCTAATGAGTGTATACAAAATTTATCTAAATAAAAAGAACAAAAAATTAATTTAGACTCTTTACGTACTGAAATAAGTCCACCAAATTCACAGTCAACATCCAAATGCCGTATATGTATTTCAATGATTTTATCTGGGTCTGTGAACAAAAATAATCCACATACTTGCATGCTGTCTTCAATTGTGGCTACGTCAATCAGTTTTGAGTGCTTAGGTGACGAGATAAATCGTGGTACTTTCACGTACTTAAAAATTCCTTCATCTGAACGTACGTCCATGCAATCTTTTTTATTATTATTATTTTTATTAAAAGAAATAAAAGAAAATAGTTTTGAGTGAGGCTTATAATAAAAAAATATTTATCTTTTATGTCACACGCTTAATCTTAAAATATGTAATTTTGTTATAAAATGTGGTTTTTGATCCAGATTTCATTCATACTTTATATTAAAAGTTAAAAATATTTTAATTTTAATTTAAATTTAGGCCGCGACAAATGAAAATCGAAAGTTTTGTCCTAATCCAATAAAATGTTAGATGGGGGGGGCCAAAAAAAAAAAAAAGTTACACTCGCAGATTATGTTTTTAAGGCAATTTCTTTGAAATAATACAAATAACAGACGTATAATTGCTTACATTTTTAATTAATTGCCTTTTGAGAATGTTATTAGCAACATTTTACAAATAAATCATCAAATCGAACAATTCTGATTTTAGTCACAATCAGAAATTAATAAAATCTATTTTAAAAAATTTGACCATTAAAAATTTGCGATTTAAAAATTTTGTAAAATGAATTTTAATTGATTTTTTTTTGTTTATTTAGTTTTTTTCTGGCTAATTTAACACAATAACGTAGATTTTACTTAAGAATCGTTTAAATTTTCTAAAAAACATGCATTTAATATTGAAAATCCGGTTCAAAAACAATTTTTTTTTTGCCCCTCGTCTTTTTTGACTTTTCTAAAGGGGCATCGGACAAAACTTTTAAAATTCATTTGTTGCGGCCTTAGGTGTCTCTAATTATAAATTTTCATTTTTCAATTTAATTTGAAACTTAATCAGTGGATATAATTTCAAAAATGAAAGCTAAAGAACGAAAATCATTTGGTTCACCTTTAAAAATAAATCAAACGTTAAAAATTCGTATTTGAACAAGTTTTTTTTTATCTGTGATCCGTCTCTCTTTTTGAAACAAATAAAACAAAAGAAGTTTGTTCAAACTATTTTTATTTATTAATTCGAGTGCTTTGAAATAAGAATCCTTTAGATACAAAGAAAGAATATTATCAAAGCCAACACAAGTATCATCAGAACGCATAAAGCACAATTGACAAAACATTTACGGCAGTTAAAAATTAAATGAATGAAAATCAGTCATTTTATATACAACAATGCTTTTATACTTTTATGAATGAATTAATGAATAAATTTATAATTTAAATAATTTGGTTAGCCAAAGTGTATGAGGGGCACTAGTGAATTTGGTACACTCTAAGATGAAAACGCCCCACAATCACCCCGTATTTGGGGTTATCGCCAGGTTCTGCGGGTGATTAACGGGGACTTTTTAACTTACTGTGTAGAGTGTAGCCACAAAATACAAAAAAATATTTCACGAATCAGTATATAAAGTGAGATATTGATCTTTATACATTTTGTTCTAAAAGTACTTGCCTGTAATGTGGTGCACCTTTTGTTCCGGCTCGATGAATTGAAAAGGATTTCTGACTGTGTACCATGCCTAAGCCAAAACAAAAAACTTAAATCATTAAAAATTCAACACTAAGTATTTTAATATTTAAATTCAACTAATTAAATATTAAATTTCAATGTAAATTAACTGGCAAACATGGAGAGGGTCTTGTCATACTGATGAGAAATTTTTTTAGGATCTGTGTCTGGAATTTTCTCAATTATTGCTTTTTGTTTAAATTTCTGGAAGATTTGAGGCCCAACAAAGACCAAAATATCACGTTAGACATTAAAAATAAATAATATTTATATTATCTTACATTTTCTTGAAATTTCTTACCCGATGTCTCTTTTAAACACTAATTGATTGAACACTCTTCGGTTTTTCATTTATGTAACTTATGGTAGTGAGAAATTTTATCAATAAAATACTATGCAGTGGAAAAAAAAATAATTGTAGCACATAAAAAGTTAACAGTTAAACTAATAATTAATATCAGTTTCAGAGCTTAGTCTGACTTGAAACTTGGTTAGAAAAATTTTCAAAGTAAAAAAAAAAAAGATTGATATTCTTTTAAAACAAGTTAATCCTTAATTGAAATGAATTTTTTAAACTCAATTTTTAATTATTCTTGTCGTATGATATAAAAATAATTAAATTACAAAAATTTACATTTCTTCCCACATATACGATTTCAAGCTTAAGCTCTTTCTTAAGCATTTTTTATATTATATGGTTTTAAATTAAAATCCTTACAAACCAATAAGAATCCTCAAGAGGAATTTTTAATCACTGTACAATGTTTTCACATTTTTTAACTTTTTAATAATAATTTTCTTTTCACATTTTAATGAAAAAAAACACACAGATTTTACAGTATAATCTCCTACAATGTAGAAATGTTTTCTTCTCATTTTATACGATACAGATCTTACTCGTATTTTAAAAGCAATATTAAAGGATTAATTTTTCCTAATTCTTTAAAAATGACTTATATATACGCGTTTTTATCATTATTTTAAAAATAATTCGAAAAAAAAAATATAAATTTTGATTATCACGTACACAAAAAATATTTTTCTTCCCAAACCATTTCAATGATCAATAATAAAATTTTGGTCAATAAAAAAATCACGTGGAATCACTTTTTTTCCCCAATTCAATTATTTACTACAATGGATCTAATTTACTATATATTTTTTTTTAAAGGACCTACACATAATAAAAAAGTAAATATTGTCATGCATATTAAATCAATATGAAAAGGCTTTATGAAAATTTTGAACTTGTTGACTACTTGACGGTTGAGAGTAAATTGATTGTATTATGATTGCCCAATTTTTTTGTATTATTTTGATATTGAATTTCATGTTATGGTTTCAAGTCGCCCATATAATTGTTATATTTATTTTTTTTGCATCCAAATTATTTTTGGGTTTTTTTGCAAGTTAAATGAAGGTTAATTTTCTAATGGAACAACTGTTAATTTTAATAGAAAATTTTATTTTTGGCTCTTTATTAAATAAACAAATTATAATGTTATTTAATACACGATTATTTGAAATAACATTAAAGGTTGTTGATAATCGTTGTTATCTGTTGATTATTCTAAATTATTCTAATATTATAAAAGTATCTTAAAATCGTTTAGATTTTAATGAATTTAATTCGTAAAACATTTTCTTTAAATCTTTTATCTTTCTATTATTTGATATATCTTGCTATGAAATGAAATAAAGTCAGTTAAATTTCAAAGTTTTATAAATAAATACAATTTAATATGTTTGGCTTATGTACTTCGAATATCAAAAAAAAATAAGTAGTGATGAAAATTCAACAATGATGCCAAGTAACACAGCTGTTGAGAAAAAAAAATTACTTTTCATAAACGATTTTAGAATATCCAAATAGATAAATTAGTCGTCCTTTCAAAGTTTTATACTATTTAAAAAATAAATAACAGATGACATAAAAAAAAGAATTGAAAGAAAGACTAAATATAGAATACCAAAAATAACGGAGTGGTTTTTATTTGTCTTTTACAAAAAAAATTAAAAGTTAATTACTTTGATTCAAAACCAATTCTTTGAATAATTTTTAGAAAATAACACTGATTAACAAAATAAATTGAAATTGAAAATTATTTGCACGCGAAAAATCCACCATTTTGATTTTATTTTAAAACAATACCATTTTGAATTTTTTGAAAAAAGTTTTTTATATTGAAAAAAATAAAAAAATCAGCCATTTTATGAAAATTGGCATTTTTGGGGAAGCTGGGATTTTAAGCTTTTGACCGTTTTCATGACCTTAAAGCTCTGAAGCCTAATCTCAAAACTAATAAGTTATAAGTAATTCTTATAGAAAAAAGCCCAACCTCGCTCTGATGGACCATTGTGGAATTATGAATAGCGATCAGTGACAGAGCATTTTTTCTTACGAAATGCATTAAAAAATTAGTTCACCATTTGTCCGGCCAAAATCGGGGCTTCGTTTTTAAGCGTCTGCGGCCAACCATTGTGTTCAAAACACCAATTATATTGTATTTTTGAAAAGTTTAGACAATTTCCTTTAAAAATATTGAATTGGCATTTTGTTTAGACCCATTTCTGATCTTACTAGGGATGTTCAAAGTGAAAAAAGAGGCTTTTTTGTAAAATCATACATTTTACGGCTAATTTAGACTAAAGCATTCGAAATGGCAAATACTCAATATTTTTGGAAAACTTAAAAATTCCCTTAACCGATTTTGCCCAGCACAGCGATTTTGCAACGTTACCCTTGCCTCAAAATTTCTCGAGAACCATCAGAAATTTATACAAACTAGTTTTTCCTACATAAGCTTTGAAGGAAAATCTAACCGGCCCGTTTTTGGATTGTTCTCAAATCTCTAGAAAATGGGCTTAAATTTGCGTTTAAAAGGCAAATCCTGATGTATGCGGATGTAAGCATTTTATTGACCAAAATTTGATATATATATTCATAATTTTCTGCTCCTTCATAATCTGGCCGGGAATGGGTTAAAGAGGGAAAGGTCATAATGGCAAATTCTTTTAACACACTTTTTAACATTTCTAGGGGGTTTCAAGCAAAAAAACATGAAATTTTATACGATTTTGTTATGTATTAAATGACCCCATGTAAAGGAATTTCATTACGGCTCCAAAAAATTTATTTTGTTAATCAGTGTTTTTAACAAAATTTAAAGCATTTAAATAAATCAGAAAATTAATTTGGAACCTTTCTAAATAAGGTACTTTCAATGTTTAAGAGTATCCTAAAAATTTCCTAATATACGTGTCTAAATTATTTTCAAAATGTTAAAATTATATTAGAACACTTAAGAAAACTTTAAATATTTGATTTTGTAGCTATTCATTTTATTATTTACTTTGTATTGAATTTTATATGATACCAGTAAGGACAATTGAATAATGTTAATTTATATGAATTTATAATAAATAATCGTAACAAAATGCATTTCTTTAAGAAAAGTTTCATATTATTTATTAGTTTCATTTTTTTTCTTTAATTTAATAAATATGACAAAT
The DNA here is from genome assembly GCA_900002565.1 of Culicoides sonorensis. NCBI lineage: Eukaryota > Metazoa > Arthropoda > Insecta > Diptera > Ceratopogonidae > Culicoides > Culicoides sonorensis. The sequence continues at coordinate 270,508 of LN483545.1, forward strand.
GCGAGGGAGCGATGATTTATTCTTTTGCACCTATGTCAAACCTATCAAAACTTTTTATAAGTACTTCGAACAATGGTTTTATATTAAAAATATGAAAAAAATATATATTTTCCTCTGTCTTAATAAAATATCATACAATGAGTTAGCAATGAACCAAACAAAAGTACATTGTGATTACTGTGTGCAACAATATTAAAGTTTACCGTTTTTCTTTTGCATTTCTTTTGAAAGTATATTATTGATAAGTATTTTTCTTACTCAAAATTATTAATTATGTTTTATGTCAATTAACTTTTTCTCCAATGTATTTGCATTGCTGTGTGTAATTTAATAGTATTTAAACTAAATTTTAATGTTAAATGACTAGAACACATTTCCTTCGATGTTATACTGAACTATATTAATGACGGAAATGAAAGTTGCATTTTACTAACTTTCTCACAAATAAATCATTTGTTAAAATAAATAAATGTTTATCAAAGACTGGATAGATAAAGTTGCATAGAAGTGTATTTGGATGTAATCGATTTATTTTCATTGAAATATTGTCTGTAATTTTATGATTATTTTTCCTAATCTGTTGCATTAATTTTTCTTTTGCTTCCCTTTCTTATCAATCTGTGTGAAAATTTTTCTGTTTCATTGCTATTTTTATATTTTTTGTATTATTTTTGATTATCTCTTATTATATTGATCAATTTGGAGAAGTCTAATAAGTCTTGCCATAGAATTGAAATTCAAAAAAAAATTTCTCTTTTAATATTATTTTTAATGAATCCTTCTAAAGTACAGATTTATTTTTTTTTATCTTATTATAAGATAAATTGAAATAAACATAATTCATATTTTTTTTCATTTCAACTTACCTTTGCTTCACTACTAGCTAAATATATTATTAACGTCACAAATACGATTCTCATTTTGATTGCAAACAATTTATGAATTTCTCGCCTTATTCAAATTAATTTGTTTCAAATGCTTTAAGAAAATAACACATCAATTAATATGTTTATTATTTTGCGTTAAATTAGATTTTTTTTTATTATTTTTGAGTTAATTTCCTTTGAATTAAGTAATTTGAATCAGCACAAACTTAATTTTATCACACTATAATCCCTTTAATTAAAAATATATTAAAACCATTGAGTCAGCATTTATAATTATTATATGATTAGTGTTCATCTATTAAATGGTTCACTTATGTTACATTGGATTATTTTGTAAACTTTGATGAATGTTATAATGTAAAATTATTTTGTTTTTTGGCTCAGCAAGGGACTAGTGATTATAATTTTTTGAACTGAATGGATGAAGATTAAAAACCAAACTGATGAAAATGTGTGACATGTAACGCTTTTTATTCATCTACAACAACAAAATTTATGTTTTATCCTGTATATTGGAAAATTTGTATATAGCTGTATATGATAAGCTGGAAAAATGAGAGAAAATGAAACTTGTTGTCGCGCTAAAATTTGTATTTTTAAATTGAATGATTAAGCGAATTATTTAATGATTTTTTTTAAATTGATATAATTTTTTTTAAGATTTTAAGAACTTTAATTGAAAGTTTTCTAAAAAATTATTCTTAAGGATATGATTTAACTGAGTTTATTATTTATATAAAAATATTTTTTCTCTCTTAATAGAAAATAAAGCGTTGCTTTATTTAACTTCCTGTTTTCCTCGAACACTGTTTTAAAAATAAAATTCTTTAAATTCAATTCGTACCTACATAAAGTCAAATTATAATCGCTAATGACTACTTTGAATACAGGTGTCAGATATCAATGTTTATTTTTGCATTGGAAACACACTTACACACATCCCCATTACGTACCTTTGTTTTTAATAGATTATCATTGGCATATTATTTCAATGAAACATCAAAGGATATAAATGGAAACGTTACGTAAATTAAGATAAACATGCATTACATTACATGATTCTTGTGTTAAAAATAATCAAAAGTCAATTATTCATTAAATGTTTTGTTTTCTACACTTCAAACATTGTCACTTTTAACTCGAATATCCATTTCCTAGAGTTAAATAATAATAAAAAAAATGTATTAGAGTAAAATAATATACTTTACGTAATACTAAAAACAATTAGGAATTCTGACCAAGGTATTAGTTAGGAAAGTATATTCGATGGAACTTGATTAAAAATTGTTGGTTGGCCATTTTTAGGCTCTGTGGTCAATTTTCGATTATAATTTGTGAGCACAATTCTAACACTAATTCAGTTACAATAGCGATTCATAAATTACGACGGTAATTATTTTTTTACAATGGGAAAAGCGATGGGAATTTTCTAAAGCAATATTAGAAATTTAAAATAAAATTTTACGTGTTGAGTAAAAAAAAAATCATATTTTCTTAAGTTTTGGGTAAAAGTACTGAACTGAGCAAGTCAATATTTCAGGTTAAAAATGGCGTCTACGACGTCGAATTGGAAAAAATTCAAAAAAATTTCTCCGCTTCATTTTAAATGACCATGCTGACCTCAACTATGAGCAGATCTGTTAAACATTCGAATTAGATTCTATTAGAAACCATGGAAGAACTGCCACTGTAATGTTTGGGTACGACAAACGCGGATGTTTGATAGAAACGATTCCAGAACAAACTATCTGTCAAATGAACCAGTGAATCGAATGAATTTGATTTAATTAGTCATAAGTTTGATTTTAATGTTAATAAATGTAGTTTTAAGAATGGTTTAAGATATGATTAGTTTAACATTCTAATTGTTTAAATTACGCCAAGGGGTGACACCTGTTGTATTTGTAAATAAATTAAATGGTTAAATACATAATGTTGAGCTAAAGTTTCGGTTTTGGAGTAAACGGGGCCAGCGACGGGGAAATTGTTGTCGGGATGTACTTTCAACCTATTTTGTAACAGTTTTTTTCAGTTTCTGGAAGGCCTCATAAGCCCCTGTTTTCAACACACTACAACAATCATTATGGAATTATGGATAACGCGACATGTCGTCATCAGAATGTTGGAGCGATGCTAGACAAACCGTATTAATTAGGAATTTTATATTTGTATTATGTTTTATGATACGAAATAAATATGTTGTTGTTTGTTTTTGATAAAGTTACCAAATTAATATAATGGAAAACTAGAAAAATAATCATTATTTTAGATAAATTCTTACAAGATTGAATTTGTAAGAAAAGTATTATTTTATTGGAGTATTGCTCTTCAATTCAATTTTTACAAAATAGAATCGGAAGTTAATAATAGATATTTATTAACTTTAGTTCTTTTTTATTACATGAAATTCACCTTACAAATTAATATATTGTTCTGTTTCACTTTTATCATTTATTATTCTTGTCACTTTTTCCTACACCTAATTGAACATTAGGGAAGTCCATTGAATAAAAAAAGGAATTTCGATTTCTTTTCGGATTTTCGAGACTTTTTTCTCGTAAATTTATATAATAATAATTTACATGCCGAATAAAAATGAATTTAAAAATAATTGATCTTTATAATGAGCCCTAACACTCAATGAAAAGTCGAGTTTTTGTTTTTCTTAGCCCTCCTGTAAATTTTCATACCATTGTTTACCTTTATGATTATTTTTCATTCATCTACACCTTTTTGTTCTTTAATTTTCACTATTGTTATCTTATTGAACATGTATCTAATTATTTTACAATAAAAAAAGATAAAATTTAATGCATACAAAAATATTAAAGCCGATATAAATTTTTTTGCATCAATTTTGCCACATATTTTTTTTATTGTAGCATGAGTTTAGTCGTCAATTCAATTGGACTGAAACTGATTATATGTTGCATTGACCGTAATATCGACATTATAAATTTCAAATTCTATATAAGCCAAGACAATCTGATAATAAGACTTTTAATAATAAAAGTGCATGTGAACGTAATTGAACAATAAAAATTAAATTAAAATAAACAAAAATTAGAGAAAGAATTTAAATTAATACAAATTAAATTAAAAAAAATGAAAGGTTTTTTAATAATTTGTTTAATTCATTCTGTGCTATGTGAAGGAATTTTAAGACGATTAAATCATATGTTAATAGACTTAGAACACTTTAATACAATGTGCAAACATAAAAATAATAATTATACAATGAGCCAGTGTTTTATGATACAATCTTTAAAACACTTGGATAGAAATTTAAATCAACCAATTATTGATTTGAATGAAAATGCGAAATTGGTTGAAAATTTATCTGAACATGTGAATGACAATGAGAAAAAAATTAGGTAGGATATTGTCAAATGACGTCTATTACTAATTGTATTTTGATGTTGAGAGCTTTATGACTACAAAAACACAACAAATCAAATCGTTAATTTTTATGGAAGTCTGACATAAGGTGAACTTATAATGTATTTCATAAAATTTATCGGTTTTGATAAACGTCATAATGGCTTTTATGTTTATTTTTTATATATTTATTGCTGTGAAGCGTAATGTGTAATTAAAAAGTTAGGAAAACTTCCAAATCTTAAAAAAAAAACTTGAAATCGATTCAATTAATAATAATTATAATTATTTCTTCATTTAACTACAGCAAAAGCTTTGTTGATTCAAATATACAATTTTCAAAAAATTTGACTTGGAACGATTGGGCAACCGAAGTGATTGATAGACTAAGAGATGTTTTCAGAACGCACGTTCTTCACTTGAATTTGTTGCCAAAAAGAAATGAAGGTAAATAATATTTACATGTAATCAAAAGTAATTTTGGATATTTTGAATTTACAAGGAGAAACATTAATTGTACTTTCAAAAGTTTCTCTGCACATCAAAGTTATGAAATTATATTCATCATTGAAAAATTTTGACATCAAACGAAAAATTTTAAATTACACTAAAAATAAATCTTTAACTTGTAAATTTCATTTAATAAAATCTTTATAAAAGTTAAATTACATTATACAATAAATTTTAGATAAGACAACGGGTCGTCATCGTCGACGTCACCAAATGTTACCAATGATGTTGTTAGGAGTTGTATCAGTTGCAACTGTAATAATTCCAATGGGCTTTCAATTTTTAGCCGTAATCGCTGGAAAATCTTTTTTAATGGCAAAAATGGCACTTATATTGGCGTCTGTCAACGGTCTCAAACGGGTAAACTATTTACCAGATCCTTATGCATGATAAAATTTAAGCAAATTAAATGTGTAAATAGAAATTCAATTTAATAAGTGAAATGTTCTTTGAAATAAATTAATTATTTATTTTCCATTGATTTGATTGCACTCAAATAATGCTTGATTAGGTTGCATCAAGTGGTGTTCATTATGGATTATATCACACTGACGGTTATCATGGTTATCATCACGCTCCTCCTCCTCCAGCATCACATTTTGCTTCACAATACTGGTATGATCGGGATGGACAAAGTAGAATGGAATAAATTTTCTATTGAATAAATAAATATTTTACATGGCTAATGTACTTTTGTAATGAAACACTGTTTCAATTGTAGCACCTTTTAAATAAATTATTTTGTTTTTGAATAAAACGAGACAAAAAATTCATGATTATCATTTACTTTATGAGATTCATCTTAACCTACGAACAAAATCAAGATCATATCAATTTTTGAGAGTCCAACTTAGGTAAGTAATTGGGGGCTGAAATCTTTTTAATATATTTTTCCTAATACAGGCAGAAAGTCAGAAAATTTTGGACCATTTTAATTTATTTGTTGATTTTTGAAGTTTTCTGAATATGTTAGTTTTAAAGAAAAATTTTTAAGAATTTAAATACAGGGTGATTTTTATTCTTCCTGTTGTCCTTTTTTGTGCTTTACAGCACTTTATTGTATCCGTAAGTCGCGCCTGCCTGCTCTTCTTTGCTTTTTTTTACCCATTTATGTTCTTTTTGACGCCTGATTGATCTTTTTTGCACTTCATGTTACCCTTTTTTGCTCTTCATTGCTTTTATTTGCACTTTATTGCCCGTTTTAGCGCTTTTAACCGTTAAGAAAAACAATGTGAGAGGAACTCAATATTATTTTTTGCCTTGTAATGCCCTTTTTTAAACAAAATGGATAGAATAACCTTTTTTGACACTAAAACTAAAGATTAACTTTGACAAGTGAAAATTTAATTTTAATATAATCAGTATGTTTTATTTATTTTTTTTTCAAAGAACTAAAACACAATATTTTAATTATTAAATCTAGTCCTTGTTTATTTATTTTTAATTATTCCTACTATGCTTTAATTGAAATTTTTTTGAAAATAGCAACTTCGATTCAACAAGAATAAAAAATTCAATTTGTTTTTTATCACGATTGAGTCGTACTCATAATAACGTTATATCATAAAAACAAAGTGATAGAATTTATTTACAATTTGTGCAATTTTTATTTAGTGTACGCTAATTTGCTTAATTGAATACTAACAAATATTTTTATTGAATAGAAAATTCTTATTTAGACGTGCAAAATTTAGTACAGAAGCGTGTATTTACGATATTCAAAAAAATTTAAGGTAATTTGTTGTTTTTGGTAGTGATGTTCTATAAAATATTTGGATGATTTTAACAAAATTTAAAATTGTTTGTATAAAAAAATAAATCTCTTTAATTATACAAGCTCTATAAATTTAACATACATAACTCTGAAAGTGTCTCATTTGAGAAAAAATAAGTATTTATTCATTACATAAACATTTTATGTCGCCTATCTAACATTGTGATTAAATCATGATGTTTTAACAACAACCACATCATGTCCGAATTTTGGTAGACTTAATCCAAATTTAGTTTCTATGCCTTTAATCATTGGAACTGCAGCACGATATCCACCAATGTGATCTGGATTCATTTTCTTATGAATGTCTTCCAAGGTTGCAGAAGAAAATTGTTCGGAGCCACTTGGTCGAGATCCTCCAAAATCGACGTAGAACAAACGTTGAAGCAATTCATAAGTAACCAATGTTACACCGAATTGTGGTGATGATCTAAAAACACGGGCTATATAAAAAAATATAAAAATGAATATTTGTCTTCAAAAAAATTACATATAACTTACCAACTGTTCCTTTCCAAAAGGCTCGAAAACCTTCTTCACGCATAATTTTCCTTGCAGCATCGGTCACTCCACTGTATGTAGTTTGACCAGATCTAGCAACAACTTGCAATCTTGTTTTGATAACATCGGCTGGTGTTACTAATGAAGCAGCAGGAATACCGGCGATTGCACCAGCAGCTAGCAAAGTAAGTGGATGATTGTAGCTAAAAAAAAAATAAATATACATTTCATTATTTTACAAACATGAAATCAAAGCATACCCATTATCATCAGCCATTTTAGCTTTTGTATGAGCATAAGCCGGGAAATAAATGGCAGAAAAAGGTATATCACGCAAGAAACATGCTCGTGCTCCTTTGTATAAACCTAAGAAACCAAGCTCTTTTACAACATGCCATGCTCGAACTTTGGCACCACCAACTACTTCTCCAGCAACTTGTAATCTGATCTTTACAATTTCCAAGGGATTTGTAAAAATTACTTGAGAGCCACCAGCCTATGATATTAATATGTGTTAAATTTTTTAAGTCATTATACTAATTAATCAAAAAATAATAAACTTACACAAGCGCCAGCTATGACCTCGCCATAGTAAGGGATTCCACCTTTTTTATCCGTAAACTTATCGCGAACAAAATCATTGACTGTCAATTTAATGGCTTTTTCTGGAGCAACTCCCAATAGTTGTGGCACTAAACCGCGATATAGTCCAAGAAAACCTTCATGACGAATCACCTTCTTACAGCAATCCCAAGAATTTTTGTAGGCAATTTCTCCCACCATTGCAGTACGTTGATTTTGCATTCGTGTCTTCACCAAATCAATTGGATAAACGGCAGTTGCACCAACGGCTGAAGAATTTTTTTTAAGGTTTAATTTTAATTTCATAACTATCAAATATTTTTTACATACCACCAGCGACGGAACCAAGAGTGAATCGGTAAGCGCTTTCAAGGGCTTGAATTAGGAAACTTCGATCAGCAGGACTATCAACAGCTTTTATATCAGTAACACGTAGTGTAATGTTCTTCACATAATTTTCTGGTGCAATTTTACTCAAATCTGAGTAAACAATAGTGCTGTTCAAAAATGAAAATAATAATTAATGAGAAATTGAACTTCATTCAAAATGTCTAAAAAATGAAAATGGTTGTCTAAGAAAAAATGAAAGAGGATTTTAAACCCTTATTGTGTTTATTGGGTCCCAGTGCTAATGTTTAGAGTTGTTTTATGAAAATAATCGTCTTAATATGCAAATATTGTCCAATTATGTTGATGATTTTTCAACACTGGGATCCCAAGAAAACAAATAAGTGTGAACATGCTCCATTTAAAAAAAAATACCAACGTAAGAAAAAAATATGTGGGAATGATTTTAATTAAAAAGGGGATAAATACAAATCAGGCATTAATTAAATAAAAATTAACTTAAATTTAAGTAAACTTGAAAAAAAAATAAGAACCTAATCAAGAAATCAAATAACGCTGGAAAACTTTCTGAACTTGCCTCCTGTTAGCTTCTAAATTTTTACTCGACTCACTGGAATGCATGAACAAGAGTTTTATCCAAATTTGAACGAGAGCAATGATTTAACAGGGATATAAGAAGAAATTTTTAAGTTAAACAAATAATTTTTTTTTGATCATAATTTAAAAGGATTTTTAAATTTCTCTTTTTTTTGTTTTTCAATGGATTTTCCCCAATTAGATAATCAATTCAAGGTCAAGGTGTCTGATGATAATTTAATAATAACTTACCTAGATTGCGAAATTGCATTTGTAATTTGATACAAAATATCAACTTCTAATGGTGTGACTTGGCTCATCAATTGTGACGAGTACAGTAAATTATCCTTATTAACCTCTTCGACACGACTGCCACTCGACGCATTTAAATACACACGTTTAATTAGTTCCATATTATTTAACAATGAATTAAATGCCATAAAATATGGAAAGCTAACTTTGTGCCCTTGAGTCACCTAAAAAAAATTTTTTAACATCATACATTGACTATTCATGTAAAATAATATCAAATCTTACCGCAACTAAGTTATCCTTGACAGCTGGTGTAAGTAAGTGTTTTTTTACTGTCAACATAATGTCTTGAAAATCTAAAGCGGAAATAAAGCCCGTGCCATTAGGATCTTTGCTTTTAAATGCTTCTACAGCGCAATCCTCATGAAAGTCATGTAAAAATTGACTGAACTCTGAATAGCTGATAACTCGTTGTTTGTCCTTTAAGAAGAATGAACAATTAATTTTAATTAATTTAAGTGTAAAAAAACATACCTTTCCAAAATAAAGTCTGGCAAATGGTCCATCAAGTTTGACAGATATCCTTGAATAAAGTTCTGTTTTTTTGATAACCTCGACAAATTCATCTACAAGAAAAACAATTATACAATTGTTGATGAAATAAAAAAAAGCACTTTAAAATTTACCGAAACTGACGGCCCCATTTCCATTGGTATCGAATAACTGAAAAGCCGTTTTATATAATGCATCTGGGGCACATAAAAGTCCTTCAAATGCTTGAAATTCAGCAAAAGATATGAGTCCATCTTTGTTTGAATCAAGAACACCGGCCAAATATGTAACTGAAGCCTTTAAAGAAAAGTCATTTTTAATTCTCATGGAACTTAATTAAAATAAAATCAAATATCACCTTATTATAATTTTCTTCTGGGAAAAATCCTAAATATTTTCGGACAAAATCTTCATCTGTCATGTATTTTTCTCCAGTTTCAGTCGTATGCGAGGCATATTTGTTAAATATTTCACGTAATTTTTCTGTCGGAGCACGCTTAATATTTGATTTTCCCTAAAATAAAAATGAAATAATTCAAAAACTGTTACAAAATGATTTTTAATACAATACTCTTAAGTGAAAAATTCCCTCCATCTTAAAAATTTAAACAAATTTTAATTATTTTCAAGGTAATAATGATATTTTTCTTCAATGCAGACAAAATTTGTGACTGACGTCAAATTAATTTCTTTATATCTTATCCAAAAATGAACTTGATAAGAGCCTAATTGTATAATATTTACAATATTTTTCAAAAGTGTGTGTGCGTTATCTTAGATGAGCACAGCTGATTTCATTTAAAATTCGAATGTTTTATTTATTTATTTATTTAAGCTTTATTTTTTTTTTAAGTTTTCACTTCAAACTTCAAAGTAATAATAACTAATGTTAAAAAAATATCAGTAAATAATAAATTGTATACAAAAAGCGTTTTCAATACTTTTTATGTTGTGATTAACATTGAATATTAAAATATAAAATCACACATTTTATTTGATCATTTCATTTTCACGTGATTAACACGTTTATTGTGATATATCTCTCAAGAATTCTTTGACTATAAAATTAAACGAGTTATGTAAATGGTGGTTTATTTTAAGCATTAACATCGAAATATAATGATAAGAATGCAAATAAATGTAAAAAGGAAAAAATGGTATATGATATGTTAAAAAAAAAATTATATACAATGCTTTCTGGATCAATAACGAAACTTTTTGCTTTTTCAATCGTTAAAACATCCTTCATCCAGGGATCCATCACTTAATGTTTATAATTTTGTTGATATTCTCACATAAAATTTTAAATGACACTGAATTTTAGTAAATTTCAAGTTTTAAGTTTTATTTGAAAGGAAAATCCATGCATGGTTGATGATAAACAATAGGGGATCAAACGAGAAACTTTTCTTACATATTTTACCTTGTGACGAGCAGCAAAGGGCCCATTTTCCCCCCCAGTTTGAGCTCTTATATAAAGCCATAGAATAAACTCTAAAAGCTCTTCTATTAATAATTCAGTTTCTTTGAGTGTTTTTTTGTAGCTCTGTAGAGTATAAAGAATTAATAAATAAAAAATCAATGATATCAATATTCGAGACTTTTTCTACATACAGCGGTTATTAACAATTAAGCACAACTTTTAACAATTAAGAATGGTGAATGAAAACTGCTTTTTCCCTTTCTCTACAGAGCTTTTGCTATTAAAAAAAGATGAAATTTACATTTTGCTACTTAAATGTTAAAAAAAATTAATGAAAACTATAATCATCATTTATTAACACTTCTAAGCTGATTTATTTTAACCCATTAACCACCTCTCCAAGAAATATTGTGTTTAGAGCAAAACTTTCTTCTAGGATTTGTTTTTAGCGTAAAAGTGAACATTTTTCTCTTCTATGAAAATTTCGAGTTTCATACAAAAATTTTACGGGAGAGCCGGTTAAAAGTGTCGTATAATATCACGGATATACGTACAGAAATCTTGTACGAAGAGGAAAAAATTGGATGACTTCTCATCTTATTTCTGCTAATAATTTTGTTATTTTAATAATTTATCTGGAAAATTTAAAAAAAAATATTCAGAATTTCTAGGAGAAAATCTTCTCAAAAGTTACTAGTCGAAAAATTGCCCAGCGGCGGTTAATGGGTTAAAAATCAAAATGAACGAAAATATTTAAATAATTTTCAATAATGGTTCAGATAAAAGAGCTTCTTTACGAGTTTTGTGAAAAAGTGTAAGAAAACACGGAAAAATTAATGCCAATGAACTTCATTTTATCAATCGAACCCTGATTTGTTTTATTGCCAATGACCTACATTTTCAATCACAAATTTATTTTAATCCAATCAAATAAACACTCAACAGACAAAATTGTATTATTTACCAAAACAAACAAACCTTTGCTAATACAGTGAGCGGATTTGTTTCTAAATATAAATTTAGTTACAATGTCATTTGGACGTAATGAAAATTCAACGATAAATTTTACATTTAGGCAATTCATTTAATTGGAATTGAAATTGAAAAATTGGAATTGAAATTTTTGACAGAAACAGTTATGTAGGCGTATACGTGAGAACTGTCAAAAATTCTTTCAACAGAAAATTTCAATTTCAACAAGAAATTTCTGGTTGAAATAATTCAATTTAAATTTAATTTGTTGAAATATTGACAGTAGTGTTGTCATTTTATTTTTTTTCATGCGCGGGATTTAAAATTGCAAGATTTATATAAAAAATGCCTTTTTTTGTCCCGACTTTACTCAAAATATTCTTTTTAAAATAATTTTTACACTTGATTTTCAATAGGGCGTTCAAAAAATAATTGTTGAAATATTATTTTTCAATTTCAATTCCAATTAAATGAATTGCCTTATTCATTTCATATTTACAAGCATTTTTTGAAATGTAATTTTTATCAGAAGAAATTGAACATAATTATGTTAAAACTTTGGATTTGATTATTCTTAAAAAATATTTTTTTTCAATAATTAATTGAATTTTTTCTATTATTTTATGATTCTATTGTGGTTACATAATAGAAAAATTATGCGTATTTCACTTTAATCTTTTCTTTTGAACTTGAACTTTCATTAAATGTAAAAATTATATAATGATCAACATTTTCGAGCTGATTTTTCCACAATAATTATTGGATATTGACACTGACCTCTATTAATTGTGCTTGGACGTTATCTGCCATCATTTGAAGTAACTTTTCCGTAAATGCGAGAAATAGTAGTTGTATCGGATAAGAGGCCGTTTTACTTCAGTGAAATGCCTTTCGGCAACTAAAAAATCACAATTTTTCTTAACTTTTTTATAATCACTTTGCCGAATATTTCGGAAAAATATTCTCTTGATTATTGGCGTTAACGATGAGATTATCTCGTTTAAGAAAAAAACTGTTTTTATTTTTTTTCTCACAATTTTTTCACAATATTTAACATACAACATTATTAATGATCGCGACAATCATATCTAAAGAAAATTAACTTATAAAATTAATGTTTTCTCGCGTATGGTCGTTTATCGAGTGTGCGATTTTGCTGTTGTGTATCGTAGTAATTTTAATTGTTGTTGTTGTTGTAAAATCAGCTATTTTTGTATTACAATTCACTTTGGAACCTTATTATATTCACTTGTGATAGTATTTAATTCAAATACATGTAAAAAAAAATACATCAATTAAATAAGAAAATCTAATAAGAAAATATCTCACGATCACGTGAGAGATGAGAATGAAAAGTGAAAACATTAATGTTGTGTGTATACAGAAAAATATAATTTCCAATTAGAAAAATAAAATTTTGTTTTAAATTTTCTTTTTTTGTACTTTAAGATTTGACGTTATACAAATACTTTCAATTTTTATTTTAAGTAAATCAAATCCAATTAACTTTTTATTTTTATTGTTATTGTGATAAACCAAAAAAATTGTAACATAATTTGAATAAATAAATTGACGTCATGAAGTAACATATTATTGTTTATTTGTCATTTATTATCACATACCAATGCAGTTTAAGTACGATTACAAAAATAAATAATATATAAACTTGAAATAAACAAATAAATGCACTCTTCAAATAATTACAAACAGCATCGTTGCTATGTCATTATGTAAAAATTTTGTATTAAAAATAAGACAACGTAAATAGTTATCTATTCATGCTCTTATTTCATTGACCCAAAGAAGACAAATAGAGTTTTTGTAATTAGCTATTTTAATTATTATGAATTCTGGGAGATAAAGATTAATTTTCATAAAAATAAAGTGAAATTTTGAGCTATTCATTTTATTTTCCACATTTTCGTATAAGCATCTACTAACCAAGTCTCAAGGACATCACAAGTTTCAACATAATTTCGCGTTCCTCCCTCATTTTTTTTTTAATATAATCTAGTGAAATATAATTTTTATTGTATTTCATTTTCTATAGATACACATACGGAAACCTCAAAATTTTGTATTTGAAATTCGCAAGTGTCAAAATGAATTCTAGATGAATTCTTCCTAATCTCTATATGGGGGTTCCGTAACACCACATTACTGAATAAATTACAAATATTACAAAACAAGGCAGTAAGAAACCTTTTTTGGCAGCAATATAGGACAGGTCAGTAATCAACACAACAATTGATGACAACGCACAGAATTCCACGCATAGAACAACTGTAAAGGTTAGACTGCATGACTTTGATCGAAAAGATAAAATTTGGAAACAACATTGAATTGATAACCATAGATCAACAGCACAAATATAAAACCAGAAACAGGAACGACCTGATTTTGCCGAGAACTAGATTTAACTTACTTTTCAAAAGCTTATTGGCCACTGGATAATCGATAAGATAGAAACAAATGTAGTGCTCTTCAAGACGGTCTTGTAATCCTACGTCTTAAAGAACTCATGAATGACTCCTTGATAACTACAGAATAACTTTTTGATAACTTGTAAAAATCTTCTGAATAACTTCTAACTAATTCTAAAAAATTCTGATTGAACTGCTTGAGCTTAGTGAGTGCTCAAAACTCACAAACCTGAATTGAACCTGATTGAATCCTGTTTGAGCTTCCTGGGTGCTCTAAACTCACATTACCTAGCTTCCATAATCTTTTATTAGTCTAACATCTTTTTGTTTTAAAGTTAGCATACCCCTTAAGTGCCCAAAACCAGCCAGAGGCTAAAAAAAAGTCGTGTTCAAAATACTTCAAAAATCAACAAACAAAACTAATATGGTTAAATTTTACTTTTAGACTGACTTTTATCCCGAATTAGAAAAAATATACTAAAAAAAATATATATCATCCATCCCCCATCTGTTTTTTTTTTGATTAAGTGAAACGCGAATTGTCATTTAGAATTGTCATGCCCTTAGACAGGAATCGGACAGGAAAGAATTTTTTCACTTTTTTCTACCACACTTGATAGTCTACTTTACAAGGTCTTTCGTTTCCATGCATATAAATAAATTTGTATGGATTAACAATAAAAATTTGAAATGAGTTCTATAAAAGTAATCTTATCTTTGCTCACGAGACTTTAATAATAATTTTTTTTTTATATTTGGTCTACGAATTAAATGTATTGACAAAATGTGTGTCATTAAACCGGTATCAGAAGAACATGGAAATTTCTTTAATTAATTGAAACATTTTATATAATAATAAAAGTTTATCGAAAAATAAAACATTTTGGTTTCCTTGATTTTAAATTAAATTTTCACTCTATTATTAGAATCATCACCATTATGTGATATCACTGATTCCAAAACGTGTTTCAAGGTTATTGAAAGGTTATTTCTATATACTTCCTTTTGCACAAATATACACCTGACTATCTTAATTTAATTCTTAGTGAGATAGATTCGGAACTTCACTTTCTTTAATTGTTTTATAATAAAATTTTAGTTTTCATTCATAAAAATTTAGTCATTTATTTTATTTTTTTTAATACTAATAATTACCTCATAACAATTAACTGTATGTAAAATGTATGGTAATAATTTTTGGACAATTGAAAAATTTTCATGCGAATTCATAACTCTGAATGTTGTCAATTGTGATAGGAAATTAAATTTAATCAATGTCGTTTTATTGCTAATTTAATTTTACTATGAAAAAACTAAATAAATGAAAAAAACACGTAACTTTTAAAAAAAAAAACTATTGATTTTTCTCATCTAAATTCTAATGTACGAGTATTGTTTTAATTTGGAGTTTTATATAACGTCAACTTGTGATAAAATAAAAAATGAACACTTTGGTAATTGGTTATGAAATAAAAAATAATAAGTTATGATTAGAGTGACAGATCTTTGTGAAATCGAATCTTCTTTTAGCACTACTAATTTGATGTAATCGCGATTCCAGGCGCGTCTGGATACAACTAAACTTTAATAATAAAATAAATGTAGTGCAAGAACATATGTACGAAAAAATTTGTATACATTAAATGATGATGAGTACATACATTTATATATGACACAATATGTATTGAATGTATATAAGAGAACAAGAATCAGATGTTTAATAAAAAGTCATTTGTATTAGTTAAATTTTTGTTTCATTTTCTCATAGTTAATGAATTAGTTTTACATTTATGAACAACAAAATTTTTAATATAAAATTCTTATCTAGAATAGGAAAATTTCATTGTTATTTTTCAGAACAATAAATAAAAGTAGGTTCATTCATGACAAATGCCATTCGTAACGAAACAAAGAGAAAATGGAACAGCTGTTTGACATTTTGTTTTGTTTATGAAATTTGTGAAAAAAAAATAATACGAAATAAAACTTACCAATGACGACTGGAAAAATAAATTTTGCTGATTTAGGCTTAATTAAGCCTGAAGAACGATTGAAGCGACTTGCTGAGTTTGGAAATATGGTTGAGGTGGATGCAAACATTCCAATAAAGAGGTAATACATTGGAATCATTGTCAATTTCAAACAAAATTACAAAAAAAAACCTCTCATGGTTATTTACTTATTGTCATCTCGTCTTATCATACTTTTGAAGTATTTATTGATATTTTAGGTTTTTTTCCATTGATATCATGAGATTTTTTTTGATAAACACTTCATTGAAAATATTATGACTCATCATAAACAAATTAACATTTTATGATTTAAGGCTAATGCGCGTCATAATTGTTTTACCATTATAAGATCATTGAATTTTAAAAATCAAGAATAAAATCGAAATACCTTCTTTTTTTTCAGATATTATCGTAGTGGCATGGAAATGGTTCGAATGGCCAATGTCTATTTATCGGAAAATAACATTGAGAATGCCTATATTTTGTACATTAAATTTATGGTTTTATTTTTGGAGAAAATTCAGACACATCCTGAGTATAAAACAACCCCTGTAGCAATTAAACAGCCAAATCAAGCCAAATTAAAAGAAATTTTGCCAATTACTGAAAAACTAAAGGACAGGCTTAAGGATCGTTATCAAAAGGAGTATGCCCAGTTTTTGGCACGTAAAATTGAGGAAGAAAAGGAAGCAGCTCGTAGGGCTAAACTTAAAGAAAAGGAAAAGAATGAAATGAGATTGAGCACCGATGATCGAAATATAACACCAACTCATCCAGCGTTTGTTCCAGCATCTGCACCAGACTTGTCTCTTTTAGATGATGTAGTTTATCCGAATGATTTTCCTACAGACCCAAGAAGTAACACGAAAACAAGTGGTTTACTTTTGCCAACAACAATTCCAAGTAAACCATCAATTGATCGTTCACTCAAACCTTCGACATCTCTAATAGAAGGTGAATTACGAACAGTTGTTGTACCTTCAGCTATTATTGACAAATTTTTATTGCTTGCTTCAACTAACACCAAAAATAATATTGAAACATGTGGAGTGATGGCAGGAAAACTTGCAGCTAATAAATTTAATGTAACACATGTCATAGTCCCTAAACAAAATGGAACATCCGATTCATGTACAACCATGAACGAGGAAGAATTGTTTGACTATCAAGATCAATATAATTTAATTACACTTGGTTGGATACACACGCACCCGAGTCAAACTGCATTTTTATCATCTGTTGACTTACATACTCATTGTTCATACCAAATTATGATGCCAGAAGCAATTGCTATTGTGTGTGCACCTAAATATCAAACGTGAGTAAAAATGAAATTTGTAATTTGGTTCTCATAACTAATTTTATTTTAATTTTAATATAAATGGCAGAACTGGTTTCTTCTGTTTGACACCTAGCTATGGTCTTGAATACATTGCGCAGTGTCGACAATCTGGGTTTCATCCACATCCTAATGACCCACCATTATTCATGGAGGCTCAACATATTATCTTAAATGATACAGCAAAACTGGATATTATTGATCTTAGAAAGTAAAAAGTAAAATCAAAATTCGTCAAGCTTGAAATCGCCTAGTATCACGCACTTTATGTAAACAGAAATTGTTAGACTAAAAATATCGGCCTTATGAAAAAATGAATTATTTAAAAAGCTGAATAAAAGTATAAGCCAAAGGCATGTATTTATTTAAATTAAAATTAAAAAATTTATTTTTTTATACAGTCCTACAATATTATTTGCCTAAAAGAGAAATCCACACATCATCAGATTCATGATCAGGATTTAAATCACATGGTCTTTTGAATTCTTGGCCACGTTCTCTTAACCACACATTATTACCTTTAAAATGAATAAAAAAATATAATTATAGTCATATTAACAGTTAAATGAAAGAAAAATGCTCACTCCATTTATTTCCGATGAGAACTGGACAAGCAGCATGCCTTGTCAAATAATTTCCTTCTCCATCTTTATATAAATTATGCCAAAACAGTGCTGAGCCTTTCTTAGCGGATACTTTTGTATTAAGGTATGGAAATGCAGTTGCCCCTCCTTTTAGGACATCTGTTAACTATGAATTTGTTTTTTAAATATAAAATTATGTGTTAAATGTTATATTTACATAAAAAACTAATGTAGCAATTCTGTTTCCGTCTCTTTCCCATGAATCTAACGGCGCATCACCAAATTTTGAAGTAAAGTCCAAGTGAGGTTCGTAATGTCCACCAATACCGTAATTAGCTACTTGATGACCTTCAGATGACTCGGTACTTAAGCCCGTTATCGCCTCAATTCTTTTATCAATTTTCGAGAGAAATGAATACTGCTTGGAATCGATTCCAGTATTTTGAGACACGCGATACTCTCCAACTATGCTTTCTCCAAAGGATTCTCCAACGACCTCTGATCTGTGTAACTGACTTTTTGAAACATTAATCATTAACTCAATTTCACTGTCAAATAAAACATCGTGGAAAATTACAACGGGAGGATAAATATTAACTTGCTCTACTTTAACTCCGCCGATTTTAAGGTATGGCGATGCATGAAACTCATAGAAACACTTTAATTCTGATTGTTCTTTTGCAGTTTTGGTCAATTCCCCTCGACAAACTTTCATGTATCTATTAAATTCATGTTCGTTATAATCAAATGGGTCGATAATTTCCGTATTTTGAGCATCTGATCCATAATTTTCTTCATAAGGGTAGAGTAAATTTTCATATTTTTTCAAATCAATACTTGCTTTCTCATTGTCAGGATATTTATCTAAAAGATCTTTTGTGAAATTATATGCAGCTTCAACATTTCCAATTTGAAATAATGAATTGGATAAGGCATCAAGTAAATCTATCCAATTAACAGTCAATTCACGACCCTCCAATTTTGTACGTCTATAAGACTCATAAAGCCATTCACTTGCTTTTTGATAATTTTTACCTCCATACGCTTGATAGCCCAAATCAAAACAATCTCTTGCAGACATTGTGGCATTAACTTCAACACCATCAATTTTGCCAGAAGCAAAATTTTCAGCATTAATAGAATAAGTGTCTTGCAACCGAAAAATTGCGTCTGCAGCTCCACCAATATCATATGCACTTGGTAATAGTTGATTATCTACAAGATATTTGTAATTATTTTGCACGAATTCTGCGCCAAAACTAATTTGACTATTCACTTCAGTCCAATCACTGTACAGACGTTTCATGAGCAAATATTCATTTATTGGATTTGACAAATATTCATCTGTTGTTTGATTCTCTTGCTTGTGCAAGGCTTTAAATTTAACTATTTTGCTAAACAATGAAAAAAAAAATATGATACAATATGATATAATACAATCAGGTTTCGGTAACTTTCAAAATATTAGATAATGTCTAACCTTTTTAATTCACTTATTAATTTCTCTTCATGATCAATAAAATATTCTAGGGTTTCAATAAGGTATTTTTCACTTTCAACTAATGACTCCATATGGTGAACGGAGCTAAAAAATTCACATTTTATGAATTGAATTTCAAAA
Organism: Culicoides sonorensis; assembly: GCA_900002565.1. Classification (NCBI taxonomy): domain Eukaryota; kingdom Metazoa; phylum Arthropoda; class Insecta; order Diptera; family Ceratopogonidae; genus Culicoides; species Culicoides sonorensis. The sequence continues at coordinate 290,242 of LN483545.1, forward strand.
AATATTAATAAAAGGGTAAAATGATGTATTTTGAAAGAAATCAAACGAATCATTTTATTTGATACTGTTGTGAAAGAGTCAAAGGCAAAAATCAAACTGAGAAGAGAAATTCACTCAAAAATATTATTATTAAATTTTTTAATCATATGCAGATAACGCAGTTAATGAATTGACTTTAAATATTAATAAGAAATGTTGAAAAGATGATAGTAAAATTAATAAAAAAAGAGAGATGAGTAAATTCATATAAAACGGGTAGTAAAATTAAAATTTGATTTACCTTAAAATTTTGGGGTATGGTCAAAATTGATAAATTTTTTTTCTATTTGTTTGAAATTTCAAGAATCAGTCTTTTTTTATTATGACTTCATTCAAGTTTAAATTTAATCAATTATAAATGCTTTGGTAGTTCCAGTGTATGGATATTTTCCTCCTAAAATATATTGATACCATCCAAAATGTTTTATGCGATAAGTTCCAGGTGTCACTTCACTTGATATTTTCCAATAGAAACTGATTTCACTTAAGCCTAAAATTGTATTTGTTCGTTTCCATATAAACCTATATAAAATTTATTGAATTAAAATTCTTTTTCTTGGACAATTTTAAATTAAAATATACTTAGTATCCCAATCAGCATCTGTAAGAATTATTTTCCATGTACCATCATTTTGTTTTTGCTCAACTGCAAAATATGTTTCACCCCTCAAAACTTTATTTCTAGGATTTCCGCTTATAAATTTCACAAAAACTTCATCTTCACGGTCATACAATGCTAATGGTTCTATTATAACATCACCATAATCTCGTCCAGCTGGATGACCGTCATACAATACTGGGGGATTCAAAGAAATTTGTCTTTCACTTAAATCCGGCTGTTTTGGTCCAGGGTCGATTCTTTCTTTTCTCAACATGGATCTTGTAAGCTTTTCATATTGATTTAAATAAATTGTTAATGTATGAGGGCCAAATAAAGTACTTGCACCTTCATATCTTTGGATTTCAAACTCTTCTGGAGTTGCAATATAACTTGTATACAGATTTGATAGACCCGCTATAATTACATCAACATCTTTGCCGATTTCACTATCAACTACTTGTTTTAAATGCTTCCTCATACGTCTACCAGACATTGTTGTGAATTCTCCAGGAACCGCTATAAAAAATATATAAAAAATGTTTTTATTACATTAAAATCCTAAATTGACGAAAACGAAAACTCACCTGCTAAAATAACAGTTCCAAGTCTTAATACTTGGGTGGGTACGATTCGTGGAACCCAATCATATGGAAAGTTTGATCTACCCACCATCAAAAGTATTGGTTTTGCTCCTTGACATAACTTATCTTCCTCAGTGGGTTCTGCTAAGAAATCACGTACTAAATTCCACATTGGATTCTCCGTCGTTGTTCCTTGTTCAAATGTAAAAAGTCCGGGACCGTCTGTAGTGCCAGCAGCAAAACTGTAACCCATTGCAGGCAAGCATCCCTGATATTCTTCAATCTTATTCAAAACAGTATTATTGAATTGACCTTTTTGTGTTGGCATATCGATATTTTGAATTATTGCTGCAATTGGTCCAACTACTTCTCTTCCTCCTCGGTCATTTAGCAACTTTGATGCTGCATCAAATAAACGACTTCCAATTATTTTTGTACTTTCAAACATGTCCTGACCTGGACCTGAAGCAAAACAAGGACCTTCGCCTTTAGGACACTTTGATGAAAGTACATCACAAGAATTTCCTGTTTTCTCACATTTAGGTCCCATAATGTTGGGAGATACATCACCTAAATTCGTTGAAGCAAATGCACCGACAAAAGATCCATTTAAGATCAAATCATTTGGATTTACGTTTTTCTCTAGTAAAATTGAAGCGTAACCAACATTATCAGATGAAATTAATCGATTTGTGTTGTTCATTGAAACGGGATGAATCGCAAACCAATTAAATGCACCCATAATATTTGAATTCAGGTCTTCAAATCGTAATTGAACCAGTTTTTTATCAGTATTGTGTTGATATTGATCACGTTCCTCTTTAGGATTGTTTTCATAAGCACTTGGACTGCGATTGATATTGGCATCATCAACATCAATTTCATTGATAAAGATTCTACCATATCTCATATTATTATGTGCTCGTTCAATACTTTCGTAAATACCATTAACTAATGCCATATAAGTATCTTTAACAAAACCCAAAACAGTCATATCATACATTAGATACGTTAAAAATCCACCGGGTGCACTATGAGTATGTGTTCCACTTATTACAAGATTATCCATTCGATAAACGTTTCCATATTTATTTTGTAATTTATTCACAACCTAAATTTAATTGAAATCGTTGAATTTTTCGATCATTTAAAGCAAAATTTCTTACTTCCTGTTTAACTGAATGTCCCATCATTGCAGCATCAACACTAACAAAAACAACACGCTCATTTGTAATTTGATCCTGAACAATAAAAGTTCGAGCGAACTGGCGTAAATGAATGCCTGAATATCAAAAAAAAAGAAATTGCAAATAAAAATATTATAATAATTAATATTTATAAATACCTTTTCCATGCTGCTTAATATTAGCATATCCCATCTGTAGACATTTAGATAACATTTATATAAATAGAGGAAAACAGACTTACAGCAGTTCATATTTCAGAATACTTACAAATCCAATTTCTAATATAAATAAAAAATATGTATTTTTAAATTAAAACTACATAAAATTTTGATTCTTACCTACAGCTGGACCGGTGCAATCACTGCGTCCTAACCCAACAATGTAACCATGGCCAATTGAGAGGAACGATAAAATTCCAATTAAATTGAAAAAAATATTCATGGCTCTTAAAGATGTGATCGGGGCTATAAAACAATTAAATTTAAATAATAATTATTTTAAAATATTGAATATTTATCTGAATAGCAATAAAAACTTCCTCTTCATCACAACGCGTCAACTGAACACATATGTGACCTAAGCTAATTAATTTACCAATTGATAAAATAATATTGAACTGATTTTATTCTCATATTTTATTGTAATAAAGATCAGAAAATATTTTATTTGTATCGAATTGGTAATATTCATTAAGTATTTTAATCGTTCAATTCTCGTTAAAATCACGTATTGGTTTGCAATACTATTTTTAGTATAGGGGAAGCCAACTTTATTTGTCTTCAATATGTTATCAAAATCCAAATTTATAATGAAATTTATTCAACATCCTTTTTTTAAAAAAAATTTACAAAAAATTAGATTGGATTTGGTATGAACAAGCTCCACCGCGGACACAAAGGTCCTATTGTGTTTATATTATTTTAGCCGAATCTTTCATAGTAAGCGCCTTTTATCTTTAGTATAACCAGTTGGGATCTTCAATTTACATTGTCATCCAATCCAGTCGCCTTCAGATTTCACTCAGCGCCCCTTAAAATCCCTGGAGGACTTTTATGTATTCTAAGTAAAATTTGAGCACATTTGGAACTCAAAAAAAAAACTCAGTCCAAAATCTAATGATATTTTATTTTCTTCTGAAGTTTAACAACTTCAAAAATTACAAGTTCTTTGAAAGTGAACTTAAAAACGAAAAACAAGTGAAAAAAATATCAAAATCTAGAACTTGTGCAATTTTTGATAAGAACAATGTTTGACAGATTATTCAGAACAAAAATTGGACAAGTTCTAGATTTTGATATTTTTTTCACTTGTTTTTCGTTTTTAAGTTCACTTTCAAAGAACTTGTAATTTTTGAAGTTGTTAAACTTCAGAAGAAAATAAAATATCATTAGATTTTGGACTGAGTTTTTTTTTTGAGTTCCAAATGTGCTCAAATTTTACTTAGAATACATAAAAGTCCTCCAGGGATTTTAAGGGGCGCTGAGTGAAATCTGAAGGCGACTGGATTGGATGACAATGTAAATTGAAGATCCCAACTGGTTATACTAAAGATAAAAGGCGCTTACTATGAAAGATTCGGCTAAAATAATATAAACACAATAGGACCTTTGTGTCCGCGGTGGAGCTTGTTCATACCAAATCCAATCTAATTTTTTGTAAATTTTTTTTAAAAAAAGGATGTTGAATAAATTTCATTATAAATTTGGATTTTGATAACATATTGAAGACAAATAAAGTTGGCTTCCCCTATACTAAAAATAGTATTGCAAACCAATACGTGATTTTAACGAGAATTGAACGATTAAAATACTTAATGAATATTACCAATTCGATACAAATAAAATATTTTCTGATCTTTATTACAATAAAATATGAGAATAAAATCAGTTCAATATTATTTTATCAATTGGTAAATTAATTAGCTTAGGTCACATATGTGTTCAGTTGACGCGTTGTGATGAAGAGGAAGTTTTTATTGCTATTCAGATAAATATTCAATATTTTAAAATAATTATTATTTAAATTTAATTGTTTTATAGCCCCGATCACATCTTTAAGAGCCATGAATATTTTTTTCAATTTTATTGGA
>LN483545.1:295493-316722 GCA_900002565.1 Culicoides sonorensis
TCTAAGGCGTAATCGAAAAAGAAACTTTTTTTGTGCATAAAATACAAAGAAGAACTTGTAAAAACACAAATTAATTCCCATGCCCAGGACTGGATTCGAATCCCCTCGGGGCCCCATCGGAGGATTCTTACCAAACATACCAGCCACTTAACCAACTCGATCAACAAGCTCCCATAAAAAATCAAAAATTTATCTTAATGAACTTAAGTTGAATGGAAATTTTCATTTAAACTGGTTTATCCTCATTAAATAATGTATAAATATTGTTATTAGTAACGTATTCACATGCAGAATAACCTTGACTTAATTTTAATATGTTTGTATAAAACATTTCTGTTTTTGTTGATTCTTCTTTATTTTTTTCATTTTTATCGAAATAACTAAACAAAAAAATTTCACAGGATATTCGTAAAATTATTCACTGACCTTCAACCTTCCGACCAGGGGTAATTTTTTTTTATTCACTTTAATTTAATGCGTTCAATGCAAATTTACTATTACATCTTAGTAACAAACACAAGACATTGGAAATACTTAAAGATTAAAATTTGTTAGAATAGTTTTATAATGAAAGTGAAAATCAAATACACAGTAGCGATATAAGTTTGATTCGCGAAACATATCAAGTGAATGAAATCCGTAGTATGACTAATAAAATTTGTATTTATTTTATGTATCGAACGATCAGTGAATTAAAATATCCAATAAGAATAAAATAACCGTTGATTGGATTGACAAAATTTGAAAAAAAGAAATCATTTTAATGAATTGTCACCCCATTTAATTGTAGATTCGAAAAATGGTTCACCTTATGCGTATCTCGTGTTCAATATCATGTTTTATTATTGCATTTTATATTTTAAGAGTCATTCTTCGAATAATATGAAATAAATATGTTTAATTGAAAATAATCGAGATTTTAAAATATTTTTGACACTGTTTTCAGTGCATTTCGTACGAAAAAATGCACTTTTACAGACGGTTTGTCCGCCGTCACTCTGTCCCTGACCACTATCCATAACTCTGGGATAGTTCATCGCAGCGAGGTCGGGTTTTATCTGTAAGACAGAGGAACTCATGAGGATGCTTTATTAGCTGTGAAGTTGAGGTCAGGGATTGGGCTTCTGAGCTTGAAAGTCCGAATACGGTCAATAGCTTAAAATCTCAGATTTTCCCAAAATGGACGATTTTTCCAAATTTTTTTGAGAATTTTCAAAATGGTGAATATTCAATGAAACGAGTCCCAAATCGAAATGCACTTTTAAAAACTACCCGGGTAGAATTTCTCATTTTAGTTGTTAATGATGGTTAGCAAAAAATTGTAGTACTGACGGATAAGGCGCAAAACATCTCTTAAACTTTATCCGAAAATAAAAACTGAAACTGCTAAATATTTTAAAAATATATGGAATTATTAATTTATTTACACAAAAATATAAAACCATATTGAGTAATTAACCGGTGCTTTTCCTTATAAATATTTTTTAAAAAGTCAGGTGATATAACTTAAAGTGATTTATTTAGAAATTATATTGATCATTTAAATGGCTTAAAGGGTCAATGACATGATAACTATATTTATAAATAATATTATTTATGTATTTATTACATCATATTAAAAGAAAATACTTGAAAAATTAATATTTTTCACTTACAAATTTACTTCTGAAAAGTTTTGACTTTTATTTCACACGATCAAATTATAACTGATATATTTTAATGACTGTTATGAAGAAATATAAAAAAAATATCGCTAATCAGATACTTATCATTTTTATTACCAATAATCAAATCAGATTAAAATAATTCAAATTGAATAAAATATAAAGCAATTGAAGCCTTATCATATTCTGATTGTTTTATACGTAAATCCAAAAAAAAACAATAAAAAACTGATCACACTTCCCGACAATATAGATATTTGATTCGTATTTTTTTAACTCTTCAAAGACACGTTATAAAAATTATTTTATAAAACGAGAAAAGTTGTTGTTTGACCAGTGTAAGGAAATTTCCCTCCGAGTATATAAACATAATACCCAAAATGTCTTATTCTATAAGTTCCTGGCTTAATATTTTTGTCAATTTCCCAGTAAAATGTAATTTGGCTGTAGCCCATTATCAAGTTGGTTCTTTGCCAAATGAATCTGAGTTAAAAATATTAATTGATAAAAAAATTCAAGAGTTTTACACTTAAAAATTTACTTTGTTTCCCAATCAGCGTCAGTTAATTTCACCTTCCATAATCCATCTGGTTGTTTTTGTTCAACTGTAAAATACGATTTTTCTCTCATACCATTATTTCTAGGATTTCCACTAATAAATGTTACAACGACTGTTGACTCTCGACTGTAACTAGACTGTGGTTGTTGAATAACATATCCAAAATCTTGATCTTTCGGATGACCATCATATAACACTGGAGGATTCAATGACATTTGTCTATCACTCATATCTGGTTGAGGTGGTCCAGGATTCACAGGCTTCCGTTTCAGCATTGCATGTGTTAATCTACCGAAACGTTCTAAGTAAATTGTTAATGTGTGTGGGCCGTATAAAGTACTAGCACCCTCATATCGTTGCACTTGATATTCTTCAGGGGTAACGATGTAACTTGTGTAAAGATTTGATAGACCTGCTATAATTACATCAAAATTGGAATTCTCTTCTTGGCGTGCAATTTCACGGATGTGAGCTCTTAAACGACGACCAGACATTGTTGAGAACTCACCGGGAACCGCTTAAAGTACAACTTTTAATATGCCACAAAAAAAAACAAAAGGATACAAAATACCTGATAATATCACTTGGCCTATTCTGATCAACTGGAGTGGAACCTATTAAATGAAATAAAATTATTAAATTTAAATTACATTAAAAATTAACTTATAACAAACAATAGTTGGTGTCCAATCGTACGGGAAATTCGCTCGACCAGTCATTAATAAAATAGGTTTAGGTTTGTGACATAACTTATCTTCTTCAGTTGGTTCAGCCACAAAATCTCGAACTAGATCCCACAATGGATTGCTGGTTCTGGAACTCTGTGCAAATAAAAATGAGCCTGGACCGTCTGTTGTTCCTGCAGCAAAACTATATCCAACAGCGGGAAAACATCCTTTATATTTAATAGTACTGTTTGTTATTGGATTGTTAAATTGACCCATTTCAGATGTTACATTGATATTTTGAAGAATAAATTGAAGAGGACCAGTAATTTGACGACCCTTAACATTTTTTAAAAGGTTTGCAGCAGCAAGGTATAAATGAGTTGCAATAATTTTCGTGCTCTCAAACATGTCGCGACCTGGTCCTGACGCGAAGCAAAGTCCCTCGTTCATTGCACATTTTGATGTAAATGCATTACACGATTTTCCAGTATTTTGACATTTCGCTCCCTTTATATTTGGTGATACATCACCCAAATTTGTTGAAGCAAATGCACCCACAAACGTGCCTTTCCCAATCATACTTTCTGGGTTTTGATCCTTTTCCAACAAAATGGAAGCGTAACCTACATTATCCGATGAAATTAATCGATTTGTTTTGTTCATTGAAACAGGATGAACCGCAAACCAATTAAATGCACCAATAATTTTTCCATCTAAATCCTCGAAGCGAAGCTGAACTAATGTTTTGTCCACATTATGCGTATACAATGTCCGCTCTTTCTTATTATTATTATCATACGCACTGGGACTGCGATTTATATTCGCATTCTCAACTTCAGTTTCAGCAATGAAGATTTTACCTTGTACCATTTGTAAATGAGCTCGACTGATACTCTCATAAATTCCATTAATTAGTGCATTAAACGTTTCTCTTACAAAGCCAAGTGATGGTAAGTCATACAATAAGTAAGTTAAAAATCCACCGGGAGCACTATGGGTGTGAGTGCCACTTAGGACGATATTTTCCATTCGGTAAATATTCCCAAATTTACTTTGTAATTTTTTTACTACCTAAATGATAACTTGAAAAAGTATTATTAATTCAAAAAAAAAAAAATTAATAAATTACTTCACGTTTTATCGCATGTCCTATCATACCAGTATCTACACTAACAAAAACAACACGATCATTTGTAGCTGGATCCTGAACAATGAAAGTTCTTGCGAATTGTCGAAGATGAATTCCTTGGCCCTGCTGTTTCAATTCAGCATAACCCATCTGGATGGAGTCAAAATTTATTTCAAAAGTTATATGTTAGCTTTATGAGTTTAACTTACAAAGGTGACTTCTAAAAATTATGTTACATATGAGTGAGTTTTAAATTTAAAAATCGAAAAAAAACCATACCAACAGCATCTCCAGTGCAATCCGCAATCCCTACTCCAATAATATATGACTTTATTATATTCAAGGATGATATGTAAAAAAATAAAAATACAAAAAACTTCATTTTAATGAAATATGTTGAATTTCTAATGCAAACTAATGTTATTCAATGTTCTTACCAATCTCTGTTGCTATTTTCATGACATTAATTACCTGCTTTTTGATTTTATCTGAATCATGATGCATTTTAGATTTAAGATTATTTTTTTTTATACTCATCCATGATTTTTTAGTGAATAACGTCTTTTTTAGTTCCACTATTCACCACCCAAAGCGCTGTTAGCATAAAACAATAGTTCTCTCGAATTCTCTCATTTCAATTAAATTCCTCTCATTTTAATACTCCATTCATAAAATTAAAAAAAAAACATCTGTATACAGTATGAATTTATTCTTCAAAGACAATTGTTTTGTTTTCTTCACTGTCCAAAAGTAAAGTTAAAAATATTTATCAAAGTCAAAATTTTCATTTAATAACAATTTTTGCATTTATTACTTATACTACAACAAACGACCGGCAACTAAACTTGTGTTTTCATCAATATAATTGTAAAAAAAGAGTAAAATTTCAACTCAAATTCAATTGCATATTTCTTTACATGAACAATTAATTCGCCGTCTTTCTTATTAGAAAATAAAAGGAATTTTAATAAATCAACGAATATTCAACATTTGTGATGATGTAGGCTAAATAAAAGTCTAATCATAAAAAATTAGTGATAAGTACAATAAATAATACAAAAAAAAAAGAATGTTTGAATGAATAGGAAAGTATAAAAAATAATCGGAATAAAAATAATTATCATTTACTTGCGAGAGCGGATGATGTAAGTACAGTCCATAGCATAATGTTTTTAATCTAAATTTATTCATTAAGAATTATTTGAAGAATAACATATTCAGATGATCAAAATCAAAGAACGATCAAAAAATTCCAGAAAAAAAATGAAAGTAACAAAAACAGATATTGTAAAAATATGGGAATCTTCATTTAACTCATTAACCGCTGCTGGTCAATTTTGGGATCAGTAACATTTGAGCCGGATTTTTCTTAGAAGTTCTCAAAAAATTTTATTCAAATTTCCTGTATGGACATTTTTAAAAGATGTCAGACCAGATATTTTTTCGATTATTAAAAAATTATTAGAAGAAATAAGATGAAAAGTCATCCAAATTTTTCCTCTTCGTACAAGAATTCTGAACGTATTTCTGTGATATTATACGACACTTTCAACCGGCTCTCCTTTAAAATTTTCTGAATTCAAAATTTTCATTGAACGAAAAGTTTTCACTTTTACACAAAGAACAAATCCTAGAAGCGCAAAACTTGCTTCAACCCAAAATTTTTGAAGAGAGGTGCCTAATGGGTTAAATTTCCTGATCTGTATGTAGTAAATTATTCTAGAATAAACATAATTGTTGTTATCGGCATATGCTACTAAAATTTCTTTTGGGTGAACATTGACATTGAACGTTTAATTTTTTATCCAATTAATGATGTCCTGCACAAGTAAGTTACTGTCTTGGGACCAACATCGTTGTGGTTGATGGAAAATACTTTTTAAAAGAAAATAAAGAAAAATAATTCTAAATCTCAAAGTTTTTAAGTCCAGTAAGTTCATTCATCTTGAAACTGGTTTTTTGCCAAAATTACAAAAAAAAATATTGTTTTTGCATCTTTATGCAATTCTTACAAACCTGTTTAGTGTTAAATATCAATGAACTTTGAGGATGAAGACAAAAAAAGGACAAATTTAACATTTACAATAATTATCATAAAAAACATAAAAAAAAATTTGTATTAAATGTGTACGTGATTTTTTTAAAAAGAATTTTGACTTCTTAAAATTTTTGAGAGAATGAGTAAAAAATTAAGTTTATTGTATTAAATCACTCACATTATTTTACAAGCAAAGATAGTTTGAATGAAAAAAAAACTCATGGAATGGTTAAAATCTGTTTCATTCATTATCAGAGAAAAAAAATTAAAAATAATAATTTCAAATTACACTTAAACTCAACAAGAATATCAAATTATACAAAATCCTCTCCTGTTTCTTAAAGTGTGATTTCCATGAACCGTGCGAAATATATTTTTGACAATTAAAAACTTTTAATAATTATTGAAATTTGTCATTGGTATGTCATTGTTATTGGTAATTTCAAAAAGATTTGAAGAAATAAGGTTTATTTTATTGTTCAATTAATAAGAAGGGTACTTTATAAAAAAAATAGTTAGATAGAATTCTAAGAGCGTTACACCCTAAGTTGAAAACGCCCGACAGATCATCCCGCATTATATGCATAGACTAAAAAAGTGCTCATAATACACGAATTGTTGTGTCAAATTGACTGGAAGTGCGATAAAAAATTCATTGATTAAATGTCCTGTAAACTTCAATCAAAGATCTCCGTCTGTGGACCAATAGTTTTGTACTGCAGGGTGCTTTCGACTTACAGTGTATATTTCCAAATCTTTTATTTTTTAAATAGCGATAATTTGCAAGTTTTAGCTTGAAGTTATCAAAATCACCAGACCGTATCATTTGAAAAGTTAAACACCTTTACTGAAAACAGAATACATAAAAAACGTCCGCACTTTTGATTCTTTCATGATGATTTATTGTCCATTCAATTTTGAATTTCACATAAGAATTGCTGTCCGAATATGTATCCAAATTGCATATATTAAAATTTGCTTGTTTAAACAAAACATAATTAAATATCATAGTATTTTAACACTTGTGACCATTGTGAGAATTTAAAAAAATGCTCTGTATAAAAGGAATGAGAAATGCCGACCACTGGGCGGTTTAGAAAAGTGATTTCGATCGGACTCGTTTCATTCAATGAACAAATGTAAATATTTTAATCGGAAAATTCTTGTAAAAGAAAGTGACATTTTGAAAAAATCCACCAATTTGAAAAAAATTGATCATTTTGAGAAAATTTTGGATATTGGGCATTTCAGGCTCATTTTGTGGCTCTGGAGTTCTTCATTTAATTCCCATAACTTTTCGTACATTTTAAACGATATCATACCTTTTAATGAGACTTTCGAACGAATGTGTTTGAGTGTATTTAGCAAAAAAAGATGATCAATTGTTCCATTCACCTTTCAAATGTTTGTAAATATGCAAGATTTTTTTTAACATTATTCAAATTATGCAATCATTGAAGATACATCACGAAATTTTATACAATTGCTAATTTTATTTGATGTAACATTGTTAAAGGCTTGGTGTTTCACGTAAAATATGTCTATATAAAATAAAATTACTGTCAAATTTGGGACGGTTTTGGGAAAAATTAAATATAATTTAATTGAAAAATGCACTTATTTTAAAACATTTTAATTCAATGTTCAATTTAAAACTTTCGAATACTATATTTAGAGTACTTTTAGATAATTTAACGATTTTCCTGGATTTATTTTAAAATTCTTATTACAAAGTTCTTTGATTGAATGAAAATAAAATTAGTATGAATTTATTTTGCATCAATAAACCTTGCTACAAATACTTTGTCACTTAGTACACTGTCAATGTTACATTTTTTTAAACAATTTTGAAGTTTACAGATGCATAAGTTTATGTTTACAAAAGCAGTAAAGTAAATAAAAATACAATTATTTTAACTTAAAAGTACTTTGCTTTAATATTGTTTGTAACACTGACTATTCATTCTGCAAACTTCTACCTTACTAGCAGTATTTGTTTTAAAAAGGATTAACTTTAAATAAATAAATGTTTTCTTTTTGATTTCAGACACATTACTGAGAAAAATTAACTTCAATTCAAGTCATCATCAATTACTAAAAATGTGCCAGTTATCAAAAAAACTCATTCCAGCATTTTTGCTTGTAAGCTCAATTCTCAGCCATGTCAATGCAGAACTATTTACTGCACTTGCTGACATGGAAGAACTTTTAGAGACTGAATCTGTGCTCATATCAAATCTAGAAAATTTTATAATTGCACAAGAAGAAAAGGTGGATTTTCTTCGTAGAAAAGTAAGTGAATACAAAAGAGAACACAACGAAGCAGCGACTGATGTCTCAAGTTATTTATCAAATCCTGTCAATGCTTACCTCTTAACCAAACGTCTAACAGTTGATTGGCGTGAAATTGAAAGTGTTATGACATTTGATGTTGGTAGCGCATTTGTTGCTAATATCACACGTTATCGGGAAGTATTAAAATTCCCTGGTGATGAAGACTTAAATGGAGCAGCAGTTGCATTGATGCGCTTGCAAGACACATACAATTTAGATACGCATAAAGTAGCACAAGGTGAATTAAATGGAGTCAAATATAGGTGAGATCTTCCGGAACTTTGATTTCTATTTAATTCTACTGATCAATAAAATAAAAGTTCAATGACTCGAAACAATTTTTATTCAATTGAATTCATTTTTTTTGTTATAGTACGGAAATGTCAGCAAACGATTGCTTTGAATTAGGAAGACAAAGTTATATGAATCACGACTACTATCATACAATTTTATGGATGGAGGAGTCCCTTAGAAAGTTAGAAAATGAATCTAATCGAACAATTGACAGATCTGACATTTTAGAATATTTAGCATTTTCAACATTTAAACAAGGTCATTAACATTTTTTTTTCTTAAATTTATATAAAACTTAACGCCATATTTTTTTTTCAATTTACAGGAGATACACATTTAGCGTTAACAATGACAAATGAACTGTTAGAACTCATTCCTGATCACGAGAGAGCACGTGGAAATAAAGCATATTACGAAAAAGAACTTCAACTTCAAGCAAGTAAATCTCAACTAAGAGGAGACGATGGATCTGATGCAGTTCCAAAAGCCAAAGAAGAAATGATTGTAATTATACATTTAACTTTTTTAATTGAGAAATTTTTGGTTTAATAACAATTCTATTTTTAAAGCTTCCTTATAGTAAAGCCGATAATTCAATATACACAACAAATGAGCGTAAATTGTATGAAATGGGTTGCCGAGGAGAATTATCTCCAAGTCCTAAAGATCTGGCAAAACTCAAATGTCGATATGTCTTTAACATCACTGCATTTTTAAGAATTGCACCTTTAAAGCTGGAAGAAGCAAATTTGAAGCCATATATCGTTGTTTATCATGACGTAATGTATGATAGTGAAATGGAAGTAATAAAATCAATGGCGAAACCTCGGGTAACAAGAAAATTTTGTTATATTTTATGTTTGTATTTATTATCTTTATTTTAATTCAGTTCCGTCGCGCAACTGTTCAAAATCACTTAACAGGAGAGCTTGAAGTTGCTCACTATCGCATCAGTAAATCAGCATGGTTAAAAGACGAAGATCATGAAATTATTAGAACAATCAGTCATCGCTTGCATGATATGACTGGTCTTAATATGGATACTGCTGAAGAGTTGCAAGTCGTTAATTATGGAATTGGTGGACATTATGAACCGCATTTTGATTTTGCACGAAGAGAAGAAACGAATTCATTTAAGAGTCTTGGAACTGGAAATCGTATCGCAACTGTTTTATTTTATGTAAGATATTTTTCTTGTGTAATCCATCAACGTCTTTTAAATCATTTCTTTTCGAAATAGATGACAGATGTTCCACAAGGAGGTGCGACTGTCTTTCCTCATTTACGACTTTCATTGTGGCCTAAGAAAGGAACTGCTGCGTTCTGGTATAATTTATTTGCTGATGGTGAAGGAGACTATCTAACTAGGGTGAGTTAAATTATTAAATATTTCAAGAAATTTAACTTATTTTTGTATTTAAACAGCACGCAGCATGTCCTGTTTTGGCAGGCACAAAATGGGGTAAAAAAATTTTTTTTCCATATAATCCGATTGAATAATGAATAAATTAAATTTTTTACAGTTTCAAATAGATGGATTCACGAACGAGGCCAAGAATTTCTCAGACCATGTCTGTTACAGCCTGATTCTCCAACTGAAGAACATTTAAAAGTCTAAATTTTATTATCATGACAAAATATCTCATTGTACTAAAATTATCATATCAAAAGTATCGTTTACCAAATGTATGGTATAAAACGTAACTCGTTGTTGTTAAAATTTTATAATTTGAAATTACCAAAATAATAATATTAATTTCTTCTTAGATTTTAAAACTTAACTCAAATATTATTTTTAAGATAAAAAAGAAAATAAAGTCAAATAAATTACATCTTTATATATTTTACGTAACTTTTTTTTAGTTTTTTCTTTGAGGCCGTTACAATGAGCTTCAAAATTTATTTCGTTTCATGAAAAAATGACTGCAATAAGAATCAAAAATCTCCCTCGAAAGATCCGCTGCAGGGGCTTGAAAAGTACAAACAGAAAAAAGACATAAAAGACATCAGTTTTTTGACCAGAATTCCATTTTAAATGTTTGTTTTAGTTAAATCTACAATTTGTTTACATTTGACATGAAAATATAATTCAAATGCATTTGAAATGCAAATCAACCTTACATTTACTTACAACTGTTGCATTCAAGGGTATAAAATTGCTTTTACATAACAATATCATTGAAAGATAATAAAACATACATGCAAAGTAGGCGCTCCATATCCTTTATTTAACATATCAATTTTCCTTTATCTTCATTAATTCAACCATATAGATGTACAATTTTCGTATAAACATAAAAGAGCAAACATTTATTTTTGATTTTTCACCATAAATTGTGTATTTTGAAGACAAGGTTATATTAATGATAACTATTTTAAGTCAATATTACAGTACAACAAATATTTGATTTTTTTTAACAATTAACATTTAATAAACTTTATTATTTATTATACCATTTATCATATTAAAATATTCATTTGCACATGTATAATTTCATATAACAATGTGATTTCACATTTTTTTTTTGGTAATTATTAGGTATATAAATTGATAGTAGAAATTATTAATATTAAATTAAAATTTTTTTTTTAAGTTAAATTTAATGCTTAGTGTAAAGATTTGGTTACTTGTACATTGGATTTCAAAAATATATTAATTGTATAATTTTTTTTTTTTGAAAATATCAAGATAGAGTTTCAGATTCATCCTTTGGCAACTTTTTAAGCTCCATTATTATTGTTTATCACAATATTTTTAATCTTCTTGTGCCATTGCTTGGGTCAAAATGTAAATTCGAGTATGGTTCATTAAATTTAGTTTTTTTTTCTAAAGATCAATAATTAAGTAAAATTATTATTTTAAGTAAATATCAGCCTTGGTTTATACTTTTTTGCTTTGTGTGGTTAAGGATTGTCCCATTATATATCTTATTCTTAAAACACATATTGACATTTATTTTTTTATTATAAATAATTTAATTTTTATGATGATGATGGTGCTGTAATGCATCTTTTTGATTTTGTATATGATAATTTTCATTTTCAATAAATATTTTATTGTTATATTTCTTTTAACGGTATGGAAATTATTACTCTCTCTCTCTTTATTATTCTTACTTTTTATTATATTTTTTTTCTACTTTATATTTGTATGAGAGCTTAATTAACTATGATATAATATAATTCCATTGAATTTAACATTGATAATCAGTTGCATTAAAGTTTTTTTTTCCTACATTTTCTAACAAGAATTGATTGAAGTGCATAAATATTGAAAAAGAACATAAGCTTCAATCTCATTTAAATTCACATTGAACAAAATTTATTTTTAAAAAAATTAAATCCACAGTATTAACATCGTATCGTATATCTTCGACGTTGACCTCGAGATTTTTGAACCTTTTGTTAACAGAGATAAAAATGAAAAGAAAATCAATGTATATTAATATGTAAACGATTTAAGTTATGATATGACATAAACTTACATTTCCATCTGCTGCTTAAATTTCATAGTTTCTAAACTTGTTTACGACTTCACTGGGATTTTCAGAACCCCATTCACCTTTTCTACCACCATAGTGTAAGGCTGCCCCACCTTCAGATGCACGTCGCATTGCTGGATTGGGACCACCCGGATTCAAACCACTAGAAGTGCCTCCAGTTTCTGGTAACATACGATCCTTTGTCTTCGGAGTTGACCAATGCATGGACTAATTAAATTTATATGCAATTAGTTCAAGACGAAATATTAAATAAAATAAATATGTTACTTGTTGAACATGTTCTTTCATTCCAACCCAATTTTTGTATGACATTGCAATTCCAGATCCACGCCACTTATCATAATTAGCACGTCTCTCTGGATCAGTCAAAACATCTTTAGCTTCCTTAATGTATAATAAATTGTTAAGAATGAGGATTGAAGAATCATACAAACAAAATTTTAAACTTTACCTTCATCAATTGAAATTTAGCTTCGGCATCTCTATCCCCATTATTTTTATCGGGGTGATACTGTAAAGCCAAGACTTTATATTCAGCTAAAATTTGTTCTGTCTGTAATATAGAAATAATTTGAAAAGGTCATTCAAATTCATTTATTTTAAAAAGTTTATTTTGAAAATGAATGAAGGCATGAGGCATTTGAATATATTTTTATTTTAAATTAATACTTGAAAGAATGAACTTTAACTAATTAGCTTTGAGATAAGGCTCTAGAGCCTCCAGAGCCTGAAAATCGCCAAAATCCCAAAATGGACAATTTTTACAAAATGACAGATTTTTTAAAAAAGTGCACTTAAAAATCAAAAAGGCATATATTTTCAAAATCATTTATTGATTTAATGACAAATATAAATCAAGTAATTAATTTGTTTTAATCAAATTATCATTTTTATTAGCGAATGTCATTCAAAACGTTATTTTGTTACATATAATACATTGCTCATTTGAATTATATGGTGAATTGCTGCAAAAGTGTCACATGAAGCAATTTCGTTTAGAGATATGATAAATTTGTCGATTCCAACATCAATTATTTGATAGGCCTTGAAGAAAGAGTTGAAAATCGTTTGAATTTCATTTGATACCAAAAATATCTTTTTGTCTTGAATAAGCACTGATTTTATATTTTGAAAATTATTTTGACTTTTGACCACTTAAAGTCCACATTTGTACACATAATTTAATTTAGCACTATCAACTTCAATCGTTGGTATATTTTTAAATTCAATACTCATAAATTTCATGTCATTTAAAATGATAATTTCGGGAATTAACTCGCAATGTCCTGGACAGGGTAGTAATTTTTAATAATTGATTTTTACTAAATTAAATATCAACATCCGTTATATCAATATATCTCATTCTCTCATATAAGATCATTTCCAAAAAGTTATAAGATCCTTCAAATTATTTCACATAAAATTTTCATGAAATCCTTCTAAGTTCTAAGCACTTTTTTGGAGTGAGCAAACTTTTTATATTTCAACATTTCTTCATTATACAACTACTTATAAAAACTCAAACATCGCTTTAAGCATTTTTATCAATTTCAATGAATACAACTTTTCTTTTTCAACATCATTTTCTTTTAAGTTGTAATTAAATTAAATGAATTTTCACAAAAAATAAATGTTACAGGAAAATGTTCATTGGTTTTGATTCTACCACACTCTATTTACAGGTCCTATTTTTATTACACATTTTAAGCTGATTATTTTTTTTGTTTGTTCTGTATAAAAGAGTTCCAATGAATAATAAATAAGCAATTTGTCGTTCAATTTTGTCACGCAAATTTAAAAATTAAATTGATGTATTTATATTTAAGAATTGATCGAAATTTGAACTTTAACTTATTTTGTTTCCCCGAATACAATCTGATGAAAAACATTTTCTTATTTTTAAGTTAAGAAGCGTTTTTGTGTTATTATTTCTTATTTTATACATGAAAACGTGTCAGTGAAGGGCCACTTAACATATTTCAACAGAACTAAAAGCCACTTGATTGCAACACTCAGCAGCACTAAATATTTAACGAATTTTTCTCTTAGAATTAAGATTTTTTAATAAGAAATAGCATTATACTAAGAAATTTAGTATTTTTTTCAAACATTGTTGATTAAACTAGATTTTTTCTTGTTGACAATCATTTAAGACAAAAATTTTAATTCAAAATTTGATTCCAAAGACTACAGGCATTATTAACGGTACATTTTATCCTCACTGTATATTTTAAGATTCAGATTTCAAGGGCGGTCTTAGAGGAGAACCAGTACCTATAGACGGGTTCATTGTGCATATCCATTAATCATCGTATCTGATGAAGAAGGAACCAAATCTAGAGAAACAAGTAATGAGAAGCCTATTAGACTTTATTCAGTTCAGGAAAGTGACCACACCTTCTCAGAAAGCTAAGCAGGGCAGACTCCTTCACTTTAATGATGGAATCAATACTGGGGAAGTACTCACCCAGCGTGATACCACGCAATCTGGCATGCTTGCAGCATTTGCACATTGGTCAAAATGACTGAGGTGATAGTCTAGAGTACAATGACCAGTGAACATACCAACTACAATTCTGAGCTCAGTACGGTTCAGTCTGATCAGATGTCTAGATAAACCAGAATCAGATTCCTTGATAAAGAGGCGAGTCTGTCTAAGAGTACCCGCCTGTATATATAATATAAATTTTAATATTTTTCAATCATTCAATTCTTGAAACGACAAGAAATTTGAATCTTTTACTTAAATTTGAAATATTCTGATAATTTTGATTTATTATGCTTAGTGGATAATAACACATTTATTGCTGTCATAAAAATTAAAACCCAATCAATTAATTTTCTATGAACGTAAAAAAATACGGAAATTTACAAGCCTTTCATTTGTTGATATCTACTGTTCAATTTATTTTGTGAATTCTACTAACGAACAATTTAAAATAATAATTATATTGGTTTTCGCAGAAATAAGAAAGTACTCATAAAAACTATAATTAATAATTAGTTTAAATTACAGTTTTTTTTAAATTTCAAAGAAAAATTAATATTTATTTATGTATCATCATAATTTTTTTTAAGTTCCAATAATAATTTTAAATGTTTAGGTTGTTAATTGGCCATTTTGATACTTTAATCATGTAAACACAGGTAAATTAAATACCACACAATTGAGGTTTGTTTGTTTGAGCCAATTTAATATAAAAAAATTTTCCATGATATAAAAAACATATTTTCTTCGCAGAGTCATTTCAGAAAAGAAGTCTCTAATGACCAAACTCCAATACAGCGTGTGTTTTATTTATCATTGTAAAAATTATCTTGAGACATATTACACAGAATTTTTCACAGCCACATTGAATAATAAGTTTGTTTCAAATAAAAAACATTTAAATGCTTACGGTAGAGCTTTGACTGCAATTTAAAATTGCATAATAATCCTCCTTTGGGTCTTTTTTATAATCCATAATCTCATTTACTTTACTCATAGTTTTTTTTCTTTTCTGTTTTACTTTACTTTATTGAGTTTGTATACTATGCAACAATCACTTTGATTAACTCACGTTTCTGACCTTGAAGTTCTAACTTCAACAATAACAACAACAAAAACAATAATGAATAAAACTAGAAAAAAAAGTGTTTATTAGAATTTTTGAACTTGAAATTAATTCATAAAAATTTTTACGAAAACATAAATTTAATTGGCAAAATTAATCTTTAATAGTTTTCAATGAAAATACATTAAAAAAATCAAATTACTTATTAATTTATGCGAAAAATATTCAGTAATGTTAAAATCAATGGTTTTTTCACTTCAATTATTTAATAATTCTAAATTGCACATGTGTATTAGTCACAATTAATATAATTATAATAACATTCAAATTTATTTTCAAATAATTATGTGTTGTTTTTATTTTTATATTTTTGATACAATTATAAAAGAGAGGCAAATAAAATAATTAAATCCGGTTTATGAATGCAATACGAATGTTTTCACAAAACTTGTTGACGCGACGACTAGTTGAAAGTGACTAAGAGAATAATCGTTTTTGAAGTTATCAATAGCAAAAATAGAGAGAAATATATTTGCTTTTCTACTGGAGAAACAACGAATGGGGTTTGGAAATTTTATAAGATGTTATGAAATGTTAAAACCTGTGTAAACGTGTAAAAATAAAAGTACACAAGAAACATAAATAGCTGTAACACCTGTTTTTTTACTTGATTTTTGGGAATAAAAGAGTGTCCGAAATTTTTCAAACCACTTTTACTCATACATAAAAATAAATACATAACTCTCATATTCTCCATACAAAATCTTTATAAGGTTATCAGCTTAACATACAAAATAGTTCAAGAGCTTACCATATACATTGTGTAGTATACAGGATACTGCGAAAGAGCGCAAAAGCAAGCCCTGGCTGGATGTTGCCAATATTTCAAGAGAAAACATTTATATGTGAGATTTATGTCATTCCCCTTATGATAACAGAAACGCAACATAACAAGTAACAAATAACATAATATTAAATGAAAAATTGATATATCAAAATTAAATTAATTAAACCGTAATCAATGATACATTTAATTTAAAAAAATGATGAGTATATTGCATAAAATTCGGAAATCTCACAAATTTTCCATATTTAAAGCAGACTTCCCATAAATCGCAATGTCACAATCACCCTTTCCAAGAACAAAAATCATTTCGACTTAATGCTACTAAAAGGCTATTCTAACATTAACATCATGCTATGTACTAATAATATTTCTCACATAAAATAATACATTCATACATAAATGATAATCGCATGAGTATAAACTTTAATATACATATATTATGTAGATTTTATTCCCCCTTATAGCTAAAAATAGAATAATGTCAGATATATTACGGCATCACATTTAGCCTTTACAATGTTGTGCTACAATTTTTTGATGAACAAATATAAAACATGTATCCTATGCATATATTTGTTTATTAAAAAAATCATGAAAATTATCATTATCTATTAATTATTAGATTTTTTTTGCGATTAACGCGAAAAACTTATTAAAATTTAATTACTGTTACGATTCATAACTCGAATTTGGGTATTTTTATGTAAGTTTCAATCTGGACAGTTATTTTTGAGCTGTCATAATTCATGTATTAATTCTTAAAAACATAATGTTAAGTATAATTTTAAACAGACATTTATTTATAATGGTGTTTGTAATTTTTCTACACAAAACATGGAAAAAGTTTTAATATATAAAGTACTTTTCAGTCCCGTGAGAATCGCTTAGTTTTATAGATAAATTCAGTATATTTTATTTATTTTATTTTGCGACAAAAGAATTATTTATAACTTATAAGTTTTGAGATTGGGCTCATTAATTGGCTAAATAGCCTCTAAAGCCTGAAAACCGTTAAAAACGGTTAAAATTTTTAAAAAATTGTTATTGTTGAATAAAGAAGCTAAAATAACAAACTTTAACTCAATAGCTGTGAGATGGCGATCAGGGCGATGGGCTTTAGACCCTTCAGAGCTTGTTAAAACAGTCGAAAGCTTAAAATCCAAGATTTTCCCAAAGTGGAAGATTTTCATATTTTTTTCGAAAATGGCAAAATTTCTCCAATAAATTCGGTTAATTGTAAAATTTTTCAAAATGACGGTCACTTCAAAAATGTAAAATGGCAGACTTGACAAAAATTTTTAAAAATAAATTTAAATTTTATTCAATGAAACGAGTCCCATCGAATTGGCAAGAGAAGGAGCCTCT
This sequence comes from Culicoides sonorensis, assembly GCA_900002565.1. Taxonomy (NCBI): domain Eukaryota; kingdom Metazoa; phylum Arthropoda; class Insecta; order Diptera; family Ceratopogonidae; genus Culicoides; species Culicoides sonorensis. The sequence goes on from LN483545.1 coordinate 313,449, forward strand.
AAAGTACCTATTGGGCATGAACCTGTTATTGGATTAGCTTTGGCATCAATAACACTGGCTATTTTTCGTTGGTTAATTGACAAGGCAACATTCAACTGGGACAACCTTAAAATTGCAAAGCACTCCAGGTTACTGATACCAAGAATTATGCCGAAAAGAACAAGGGAGCTAATGAACATGTCAATACAAGGTATTCGAGTGATTACAGCATTTTTATCTGGACATGCAAGAGTAAAAAGTCACTTATCTAGAATAGGTGTGAGAAATACTGAGCACTATCGTCTGTGTTAGGATCATGAGGAGACTGCAATGCATATCTTATGTGATTGCCGATGTCTCGAATCAAAAAGATTTAATATATTGGAGACTAATAAAACTCAACCTTCATACTTACTCCAGATTGATATAAGACTAATTTACCGCTTTCTAAAGAGTATATCTCAAGTTAAAGAAGAATATTCTCTTTAGAAAGATGAAAATTATGGGTATATGTGTAGCAATGGCGAGCGAGTTTCTCTCGAGCGTCGAAGTGGAGGTGCAAGAATGAGTCTTGACATACCTTAGGCTTGATTGATTCACTCTTTCATGCGAAGATAGATTGAATGATGAGCTTGGGGTGCGTCACTATTTGACAACTCACAAAGAGACCTACAATATGTGCCTTAGGTGGGTAAACCCTTCTGACAATCTATCTATCCCATCGAAATGCACTTTTCCAAGCCGCCCAGTGGTAAGAATTCATTATTTTTTAATTTTTTCTTAAATTTTCATCTGGTCCACCAACTTACTTGAACCATTTTTCATCTTATTCATTCATAATAAAACAAAGAGCAATGTACACTGTTTTGTTTTTATTAATATTATTCGTGAATAAATGGATATTTTATATATAAACTACATGACAGACAGTTTTAAACTAATATATAACATTAAAAAAGTTTGTTGTGTGTGAAAAACAAGTAATAATAATAATAATAAAGAAAATTTACATACGCATATAAAACAATATAACATAAAGTCTAACAATATTGAAAGCAACGATGAAACGACCAACACGTTTAAACGTTGGAAATAGAAATGTTTTCGAGCAGAATATACACATACTCTTTTTTTTAATTTACAGCGCCGTACAATTATACTCAAAAATATAATTTTTGAGTAAAAGTAGTAAAAAAAGAAAAACCATGATGACGATCAATTCTTACATATACACAGATATGATCGCTTACACAAAAGCAATTGAAAAGAAATACAAAAAAAACTAGCGAGTTTTGCTGTCTTTAAATAAATACGTTAAATTAGTTAGTTTTAAACCATCGCAAGTGTACGATTACTTTTAATAAAAAAAATACGAATAGAAGGAAAAAGTTAATATATTTCAGTTTTGAAAATTTTCATACACTCTCATATACATATATGTAAAAAATTATTGTAGTTTGATCAATCCAATGTTATAGTGGATTATCAATTTGATCAAAATTGCATATTTTTTGACTATTTGTTTTTATTATTATTAAAAATCACCGTTTTGTAATAAAATATACATTAAAATAAGTCGTACAAGTCTTCTTTGTAAAAAAAATACCAAAAAGTGAAAATATTTCATATGAAAATTGCTTAGAAAACGTGAGAAAAAAAAATATATAAAATAAAAAAAAAAAATTGAATAACCCAAAGCAATATTCTCTCATTAGTAATATACATATTAATATACAGTGAGAATATTTGGTTGAGGACGTTAATTTTTTTTTCTTCAATTTAAATTTGCAGTTTTAGTTTTTGTTGACAAAGATCTTTTTTTTTAATTTCACATGTTAAAGGAGAAGAAGAGTGTACGCGCGTGACAATTTTCAAATATTTTGTTTTCTAATACATATACAAAAGAAACAATAAAAGAAAAGTGACAGAAGCCTATGATCGTTTCGATACAGCGTGATTTTGTTCTGTCTTGTCTTTGAACTAAACAAATATAAAAAAAAAGTTTTATATCACATCACTAATTTTATAATTATCATTGAATTATACGAAAAAAGTGTAAAAAAATATTAAAATTAATTTAAAATCACACAAGCTTTGATTTTAAGTGAAAAGTGAAATAAAATTTGTAAATAGCCTGATTGAAACTGATTGTATAAATAAGGATATTGGATAACTTCACAATTCACGGGCAGTAATACAAGGAATACATACAATAAAATACAATTAAAATGGCTGAAACGGAAGAAATTTTTGAAACTACAATGCGGCGCAAAACCGTTCGCACTAGTTACAAAATTCAAGAGGTTAGTAAACACTTTTTTTTTCATTGTTGATTGATAATTTCCTAATTTGGGGTCTTAACACTTTTTGTTTGATGAATGTCAAGCCAACCCGCAGGATATGCAAAGACTAAAAGAGTGTCCATAATATTCAAAATTTTTATCCAAATTAACAGGAAATGCGTCATAAAATTGCATTCATCAAACATTTTGTAAGCGTCAATCAAAAATCTCTGACGGACCAAATAAATTTGTATTGCGGAGCGTTTTTATCTTACAGTCATTTTAATGTCAAATAATCATAAATTTACATTTCACTGTTAGCCGGCAGATGTTTTTGTATTGCACAAATAACCTATTTTCCTTAACAATGTTTTATAAAAAAAAAATACTCATCAATCTAACTTTTCACAATACAATGATTGTTTTGAACAATTGAAATAAAAAAAAAACAATGAACTTTTATTCAAAGTTAAATTCAATTTCAATACAAATAATTTATAAAAATTGAGAAAAACCCAAGCTTATTTTTTTGCATTTATTGAAAAAATTTCCATGAACAGTTTTGCTTGTCAACTCTGACAAAAAAAAAACCTATATCTTATTTATTCACTTTTCAGTTTATTTTATTCAATTTTTTTTCTTATTTAACATGAAAACAGTACGAGAAAACAAAGAAAAAAAACTACAGTGAAATAAAAATATAGATTGTATTACATTCATTTTCTTTATTTCTTATTTGATTGACAACAATGCTAAATTTAGTCAAAGATCATATTATTTTGATGGTTTTAAGTGGATTTCGTTAGAAAAAATACACTATTACAGACGGTTTGTCCGCCGTCAGGGGCGGATTGAAAGAAATTAACGGCCCTGGCATTCTGTATGATTTCTTTTTAATTTACGCTTAACTTAACTTCTTCAAGACGATTGAATGCGAACTTTCTGGCATTTGCTAGATTGCCCGTATGTCCGCCGTCACTCCGTATATCCGTTTGTTTGGTCCATCAAATACT